>JAGFNQ010001721.1:0-142691 GCA_024364735.1 Boesenbergia rotunda
GTGACACTCAGAGCATATGATACATCGGGCCTAGTACATAACATAGCATACATGATAGATCCTATCGCGGATGCATAAGGTATCTTATTCATGCAAATCCTCTCGTCTTCTGTGCGCGGACACATAGACTTTGAAAGGTTGATCCCATACCTGATGGGAAGGTAACCTTTCTTGGATTCCGACATGCTAAACATTTTTAGCACTCGGTCTATATATGTAGACTGCGAAAGACCAAGCAACCGTTTTGATCTATCTCTATAAATTATAATCCCAAGGATATAGGTTGCTTCTCCCAGGTCTTTCATGGAGAAAGTTTTGGACAACCAAATTTTAATTGTCTGTAAAACTGATATATCGTTTCCTATAAGTAAGATGTCATCGACATATAATACTAGGAATACGACTGCACTCCCACTAACCTTCTTGTACACACAAGGTTTGTCAGGATTTTGTGAGAAATCAAACTCTTTGATTGTCTCATAAAAATGGATGTTCCAGCTCCTTGATGCTTGCTTCAGTCCATATATGGATCGTCGAAGCTGCATACTTTGGTTTTATCAACCGATGTGAAACCTTCAGGTTGTATCATGTATACATCCTCAAGCAGGTTTCCATTAAGGAAAGCTGTTTTCACATCCATTTGTCATATCTCATAATCATAATGAGCTGCTATGGCTAGGAGCATCCGAATGGATTTAAGCATAGCTACTGGCGAGTAGGTTTCGTCATAATCAATTCCTTGTTTTTGACGATATCCTTTTGCCACTAATCTAGCCTTAAAGGTAACAACATTACCTTCCATGTCGATTTTCTTCTTGAAAACCCACTTGCACACTATGGGCTTAATCCCTTCAGGTGGGTTAACCAAGTCCCATACTTGATTTTCGTACATGGAATCCATTTCCGACTTCATGGCCTCAAGCCATTTGTCCCTTTCTGAACTTTTCAGACATCTTCATAACTGATAGGTTCATCATCGCTTATGAGTAACACGTCGTTCGATTCACTTACGAGAAATCCGTATCTCTCTGGAATATTGCGTGCCTATCAGACCTACGAAGAGGTGGTGTGTTTTAGGTTCAACTGATAGTCATCATATGATTATCGGTTGTGGGCCTAGACTAGGTGTCTCTGTAATGTCTATTGGAGTTTCTTGAACTTCATCAAGTTCAATGCCACTCCCACTGTTTTCTTGTAAAAGAAATTCTTTTTCCAGAAATACAGCATGCCTTGAAACAAACACCTTTTGCTCCAAGGGATGATAGAATTGGTAACCCTTCGTTTCCTTAGGGTATCCAATAAATAGACATTTATCAGACTTAGCATCCAATTTGTCTGATACAATCCGCTTCACATAAGCAGGACAACCCCATATCTTAAGGTGAGTTAAGTGAGGTTTCTTACTATTCCATATCTCATATGGAGTAGTAGAGACTACCTTGGTCGGGACTCTGTTTAGCAAGTAAACAGCTGTCTTAAGTGCATAGCCCCAAAAGGATTTTGGAAGAGTTGCATGGTTCATCATGGATCTAACCATGTCCATCAAGGTTCGGTTACGCCTCTCAGATACACCATTATGCTGTGGTGTATACGGCGGAGTCCATTGGGACAATATCCCATTGTCCCTAAGATAATCTTGAAACTCTTGACTTAAGTATTCACCACCCCGATCGGATCGAAGTATTTTAATACTTTTGCCAAGTTGTTTCTCTACTTCATTTCTGAACTCTTTGAATTTCTCAAAAGCTTCAGATTTGTGTTTCATCAAGAACACATACCCGAATCGTGAGTGATCATCGATAAAGGTGATGAAGTAGCTATAGCCTCCTTGTGCTAGAGTTGACATTGGTCCACATACATCGGTATGTATTAGACCAAGCAATTCTCCCACTGGATTACCTTTTCCGGAAAAGGGTAATTTGGTCATCTTGCCTCTTAAGCATGATTCGCATGTATCAAATGAACCGGGTTCAAATGATTCCAAAATTCCACATCGGTGTAATTCGGTCATGCGTTTCTTACTTATATGGCCAAGACGACAGTGCCACGTGTAGGAGTCTATTCGATTATCTATTCGAGCACGTTTGTTGCTAACTTCGATATGAAAACGTCACTGGATAAATCTAACGTGTAGATGCCATTGCACAAAGTTCCATTCCCATAAAGAACGCCATTTAAAGTTATGTAACAACAATTGTTACTAAAAGTTAAATGATAACCTTTTTCATTCAAACATGAAATAGATACAATGTTCTTTATTAACGAAGGAACGAAATAACAATTATCCAATTCTAAGACACGTCCAGTTGGGAGCTTTAGCAAATATGTTCCGATGGCAACAGCAGCAATCCTTGCTCCATTTCCAACCCGCAAATTCGCTTCTCCCTTGACGAGTCTTCTTCTATTCCTTAGCCCCTGTATGTCATTACATATATGTGAGCTACACCCAGTATCAAGTACCCAGGTATCTGAGGAAATAGAGTGACATTCAATAACGAAGATACCTGAAGAGGATGGGGCATCGGATGCCTTCTTCTTCAAGGACTCAAGATAAACCTTGCAGTTTCTTCGCCAGTGACCCTCCTTGCCACAATGATGACAAGTTCCTTTTGGTTTCTTTTCAGTCTTCTTGGCCTTTTTCTTCTTCCCTTGTTCTGTTCTTTGGCCTTCCTCTTAGAACCTTTCTTCGAGGAACCAACTAACAGTACGCCTTTTGATCCGGCTTTACAGAAGGCTCCACAGTCTTCAGCAGGTTGAGCAACTCAGGAATGGTGGTCTCAGTTTGTTCATCCGATAGTTCATCACAAATTGTGAATAACTCTTGGGCAAACAACTCAGAATTAAGTCAATACTTAGTTCATGATCCATTGCAAAACGAGTGCGCTCAGTCGCTCAATGTACCCCAACATCTTTAACACAAACTGCGAGGCAGAAGTGCTTCCTGCATCTTAGTGGTGAAGAGGAGTCTGGAGACTTCGAACCTTTCGGATCTCGCCTGCTCTTCAAACAACTCATGAAGATGGAAGATGATGGTATAAGCATCCATATGCTCATGCTGCTTTTGTAGCTCAGGTACCATAGAGGCTAGCATAATGCAACTCGCAAGTTCAGAATCGGTCACATGTTTCTGATGGGCCAACAATTGGTCCGGAGTTGCATTTTCTGGAGGATGGTCGGGAAGTTGATTTTCAATGACATAAGCAAGCTTTTCCGCCTTGAGGACTATCCTCAGGTTTCGAAGCCAGTCCATGAAGTTCGGCCCAGTTAGTTTATTGGTGTCCAAAATGGAACGCAAGTTTAGAGAAGACATGATCGAGTGATTATCCTAGAAATACAAATTGAGATTATGTGAGAAGAATGATTAAAGAATGTATCAACATACATAAATAAAATCCTATTTATTTTTCAAATTGAATAACCCTTTTTATCTAATTCGGGAGATCGTAGGAACATCTCCAAATAGGTTGATATCCAACCATAGATAAGAACAACCATGACTGTGGCTATCAAGTTTTTCTTAGCTATGAAGGTAGGTAATTACACCGATTACATATCACATATATGTAACTATCACTTTATGCTATCAACTAATTGAATGTTTGCATAAATCATTGGGTTGTTAACTCATTAACAAGTATGTAACATTATACATAGCACCCAACTGCACCTCTCTTTACATCGACCTTGGCTGTGGTACAACAAATCGATGCTCCAAGCTTAAGGCTGACCCATTAATCAAGAAATAGTTTTAATATGGTTGGAGCTCATTCAACCGTTTAGTCAGGCTTGGATGTGTCCAACAACCAAAACTAAGGATTGACCTCTGACTTCAACTATATTATTCATAAACTAATTCCATGGTTTGAACATGTTGAGGTTCAAGTCGGGCATGGATGTGTCCATCAACCCAAACGAGAAACAAAACTCCGGTTCTAACCATATTAATGGAAGGTGTTAACCTTAATATTTTGTAAGGGGTTTTGGGTCTCATCTTTTCTAAGCACATTCATGACATGTGATTATGTCATGACTAACGATTTCCTTAATAAAGTATGTATGTGACTTAATTTATCAAGTCTCATGAATTGAATTAGGAACCGGATTTCCTCATTCTAATTTCATACTTTATTAAAGGAATTGTTTTGGGAAACAATTTCCTAAATTGTCATAATCAATTTCGGAAATAATATGTTTAAGACTTTGATTTCTCTAAATCAAATCTTATTAAATTAAGAGGCAATTCCCTTAATTCAACGACATATTATTTTCATGAAAATCTCAATTAAGAAAACTCTATAGGAAACCATTTTCCTAATTAATTTTGGAGACAATAACATGTAAGAGCATCACCTCTTAAATCATGTTTTATTCATGGATTTAATTAATTACAACAAATCGTTTTCTAAGGATGGCTCCCCGAGGCTCAGATACCCAAAGAAAAGTAATTTGTCGTAAATCCAATTTGGTCCGTTTCGGAAACGCAATCAAATCAAACATGACAATTTCATTTAAAATTGGGAAATTAAATTACAACAACTAATTTTAAATTGGACGGCTCCCCGAGGCTCAATCCAAAATAAAGAATTTTGTTGTCAATTTAAAACCCAATTCAAATTTAATTGTCAATTAATTGTCCATGAATTTGTCTAGACTTTCTCGAAAGAAAGTGCCCAAAATCGCGAGATTTCAAAATAGTTTTTCAGAATAATTGTAAGTTTCTGTTACAAAGAAAACTTACATATTTCCAAAATTGGAAAATTTCTAAAATTAGAAAAATTTCCAAAATTGGAAAGTTTCCAAAGATGGGAAGTTTTCACAATTATTATAAAATTTCAGAAACTAGAAAATTTCAAAAGTTTGCGAAATTTCATGAGGATTTCCAAACTTCGAAATTCCTAAATCTAAAATTTATTATAATTGGAAAGTTTTCATAATTGAAAAATTTTCCAAAATTGAGATCATGACAAAGTGTTCCGCAAAACAATCATATGATTATGTCGAACACTAACCGGCTCTGATACGACTGTTGGGACCGGGTGCATGTCAACAAGGATACGGGTTCGTAAAATTTTAAATTTTTACGTGCAGCGGAAGAATTAGCATAAAATAATTTCCTAAATTATTTTAACCACGTATCTAGCATGCAACCTTATGGTGTGTGGACATAATCATAAATTAAAACTTTGCGGAAAAGTAAACTAATTTACTAAGTACCTCGCGTAACTCGAAGTAAGGGACGAGATCCAACCGTAGCGTCCCTTGGAAGCTTCGCCTCTATTCGCGTCCACGCCGAGTTCTCTTCGAGATGACTTCGCAAAGTCACGAGTTTTGTGCCGACGAGAACTACTAGATTCTCTAAAGGCACAACTAGAAGAACAAGAGAAAAGAATGGAAACTCACCAACAAGAAACGGAATCTAAATTCCGGGAAGAGAGGAGTTGTGATCCGCGTCTTCTTCTTCTTTGTCTTGGCTTCTCCTTCTCCTTGATAGCTCACGGCAACCAACCCTAAGGAAAGAAGTGCGCCGGCCCTAGGTGGATGAAGGGGCGTCGGCCCTAGTTGCCTCAAGGGGCGCCGGCCCTAGGGTTGAGAAGGGGAAAAGGGAGGAAGAGAATAAGAGAGAGAGAGGGAGAGGATTAACTCTTAATCAACTCAATTGATTGGAATTGAAGGCTAGCCTTTGGTTCCTTTATATAGTAACCTCTCCCTTGCTAAGTCTCCTCTTTAACGGAATTAACGGAATTAATTTTCATAAGAAATTTATCTTATAAATTTTCTTATGAATAATTCCGTTATGCCTAGTTTTATTATAACTAACTTTATAATAAAACAAATAATTCTCTTCTTTAATTATGGAATAAATTTTATAAGAAACTTATAAATTTTCTTTTAATGGAAAAATCAATTCATAATTGATTTTATAAAATTAAAATAAACCACTCCACGGATTATTTTAATTTCCCAAAAAGAAATAAATTTCTATAAATTTATTTATACAAATTTCTTTATACAAATTTATTTATCCATAATTTATAAAACAAATCGCGCTAGATTTATTTTATTAATTAAACCAATTAAATTGGTTTATTCCCTTTTTAATGGCCGGCCAAACCAAGAGGGTGGACACCCTCTTTGGCCGGCCAAAACAAGCCGATTCCATCGCGAATTAAACTCATTTAATTCGCCCATTAAGCCTTCAAAAGACTTAGCCATTTTAAGTTTCCGTTGCGCCTCTGATTAACTCAGATTCGACTTATTTCTCTTGATCGGAAAATCCAATTTTCAACTCGTTTTAAATCCCTCGGATTACTCGTAGTGCGTGTGACTAAATAGGCTTTCGATTTATGTTGGCCGTCTATAATCAACTAATTATAGAACGATCATGAGTGGCACCTAGTAGTACATCATGACCCCCAATTAATCGAAAGATCAACGGTTTGACCTCAGAAGTAATTCTGAAACCCTTCAGCAGCTCTAATGAATCGTGCCCCATTCCCTTCACCACCTTATACCCACTTGGTTCAGGACATGGTCTATTTGTGTCAGTCCCCACTAGACTGACTACGTCACACCTAGCCCAAGTAGTGTCTTTCTCGTCCTTTGGATTTCTAATTACTCTCATGTATTTAAGAGACTCGCACTCTAAACATGATATACTCTGGCCAGAGGTTTTGAGTAACAATCCGACGATAGGCCTGGGTATACATCTCCTCGCAAGGAGTGGTGAATCCTTTGTAGGTTGTTCAAACATCTTCGGGCACTTTGGCTTATACCCAATCATCCTGGGTCCACACCTCCTTGGAGATGCTTGCTTAAGATGTTAAAGTATAAGTCTCCATGACCAAGATGACTTGAACACCGCAAGTCAAGCACTTAAGTAGCAGTAAGAACTTCATTCACATATCTACATGTAGATTCCCATATGAAGTCTTACAGCTAGTCACTCCAATGAACTAGTTCCCTTAACTAGCATCCATGTTTATCTCCGGACATCCCAATGTCACCAGCCAGTGAGAATCAGCTGATTAGAGAATAACCCATGCTAGTCTCAACAGAATTGATAGTGTCCGTATTTATCAATTCATCGACTAGAGATATTTTCAATACTTCACAATTGCACATTTAGAGATAATCACTAGTTGTGATCCCATCACAAATTCTCTTATGCTGTGAATTGTATTGCGGACATTCAGTAGATGAGTTTAAGATCCCAATCAAATACACAAACATGTATACTCAAATAGTGAATTATCATTTATTAAAGTAAATGATTACAATCATAAGGCGATTGCCTTAGGACACTTCTCTCACATTACTAACACTCTGACTATCACAAAAGACTGTAGTAATCTGCAAGTCTTCGCTAAGCTCACTGAAGAGTCCTTTTAACCAAATAGCTTTCTTATAAGCTTCTCGTAAGTGATCTACTTTTATCAATATCACCTTGTGACGGCAACATCACCTATTACTGTGGATCCCTGCAGAACATATAAATTGGCGGTTTTCCTTAGTCCCTTCATCACAACAAGAGACCCTTTACTGACCTTCACAGCTCCACCTTCACTAGTGTACTTGTACCCTTTAGAATCAAGAACACTCAAAGAGATCATATTTCTCTTGAAATCAGGAACGTGCCTCACATTACCAAGTGTCCGAATGACACCATCAAACATCTTAATTTTGATCGTACCAATACCAGCAATTCTGCAAGATCTATTATTGCCCATCAAAACGGCACCACTCGAAACTGTTTCATATGTTGAAAACCAGTCCCGATTGGGACACATATGAAACGTACAACCAGAATCAAGAATTCATTCCTCACTCTGCTTCAAATCAGCATCAGAGGCAACGAGAAGTTCACCGTCACTGTAATTTTCGGCAACATCAGCCTCACCAGACTTCTCTGATTGTTTTTCCCTCGAATTTTCACCTGCCCTTTTATTCTTATTCTGCAGCTTATAACATTCAGATTTGATGTGACCCTTCTTCTTGCAATAATTACAGATCTTATCGCTATTTCTGCCCCTGATATTACCATCAGAGTCTTTCTCCTGAGTCCTTCCTCGAATAATAAGACCCTCACCCTGAGTCTCAGATCCTTCGATAAGCTGTTTCATTTTCTCTTTTGAGAATAATGAATCATAAACATCGTTCAAAGTAAGAGTATCACGACTATATAAAATAGTATCTCTAAAAGTCGTATATGACGAGGGTAAAGAACACGGTAAGATTAATGCTAAATCTTCATCGTCATATTTGACCTCCAAAGCCTCTAAGTCAGAGACAATTTCCTTAAACACGGTCAAGTGATCTCTTAACGATGTACCTTCTGCCATGCGATGAGAATACAAACGTTGTTTAGACCCAGTTTACTCGTAAGACTTTTTCTCATGCACAACTGCTCCATTTTTAGCCATTGTGCAGCAGCGGATTTCTCCTTCAAAACATCCTGTAAAATCTCATTCGATAGGTGAAGGTAAATCTGAGATAGAGCTTTTCGATCCTTACGTTCCTTTTCCTCCTTTGTCCATGTCGAGAGCATGTTGTCTATCCCGAACAGTGCATCGTCCAAGTCCATATGCGCTAGCACCGCTCGCATCTTAACCTGCCACAGCGTAAATCTGGTGTTGCGATCCAAAAGCGGAATATCATACTTCATGCTTACCGTTGTCATTAATCCCGTTTGAAATCCTCAAAACCAACCTTGCTCTGATACCACTTGTTACGAGATTAGAACGGAAAAACGACAACAAGAATAATAGAGAACACACCAGATTTACGTGGAAAACCCTTGACAGGAAAAAACCACGGGCAGAGGAGGAAAAATCACTAAGAACGACGGAATACAAAGTCGGCAACTCTTATATCATAATAAAGTAAAGAGAAGTAGAGAAAAAGAGAGGTAGAGAAAAGAAAGAAGAGATAACCAAATAGCTTTCTTGATTGATTGATTCAACTTGTCTATGAGATACACAATTTATAGGGACCTTAGAATACTTAGTCAAATAAAAAATTAATAACAAAACTGTTAATTAACAGATTTATAAAGAATCTGTTAATTAATATATTAATAAGAAAATATCTAATAAATATTAACGGATTAAACAGAATTCGGGTCACCAAATTCTAACAAAATCATCTGATTTCAGGCCCAGCGTGAGCCTGAAATCATCTGCTGTGATAAGGTCTACCTTATGCTTTTGTAGCCGACTCCCAGAATATATTATTTTAAATTGAAAAGTCAAAAAAAGTGGTTGGTTCAGAGGTTCGGAATTCTAACTGAGAAAGAGATTCGGCAGTACTAAAGCGGAAGAGGTATAAGAGGAAGTTCACTAAAATGGGTGCGCCCTTTGGTAAAAATGAAATCATGGTACGCCTTTTGGTAAATATCAATTCTTAGGTACGCCCTTTGGTAAAAAGCCGAAGATTCTAAAAAAACCCCTTCAACCAAATTGGAATATCTCATACAATATATATGAAAATTTTGAATTGCAAATCATATCTTTTCATTCACTCCGGAAGAAAATAAGATTAGACAACGAGGACAAATTTTATAAAAAGCAAGAAACTAACTAGATTGAAATTAATTGGACTAATTATTATCCTCTCATTTCAACATGTATAATTTTGCCTTAGATTATATTTTCATAAATCTTTTTTTTTCACAACAGAAGAGACTATTAATCGGGCTTTTTAAAGATAATTTAATGGTTAAATTTTTGGATGAAAGTTAGAATCAATGATTATTGAAATACCCTCTATGTACACACAGTGTGTTGCACATGCGTATTTGTTATGTCTTTTTCATTTCAGTCATGTTTATTTAGTCTTTAGATGAGTAATTTGATTTCTATATTTTCTCTTTCATCACTATTTTGATATGATTTTAATAGTAATGTTTCAATATAATTTATTTGGATAGGATTAGTTGATTGGAAGATCATTATTAATTAATATTCATTTGACAGATTAACATTTTTTATGACTTATCTTTGTCAAAGGAGGAAGTAATAATGTTTTCTTGAAAATAATTACATTTTATCTAAGGCTAGTTGCATAACGTGTATAAAAAAATTCGTATGATATTATATATAGTATCAAAAATTTTGATATAATAAAATTTTATATCGATACCATATAAAAAATCTAGTATATAGAAATTTTGGTATTTCAAATTTTTAATATGGTATAAATTCTATACCGTTCATATCAATAATTTTGATATATTGAAAGATTTTAAAATATTGAAAAAAATAAATCTTATACTGGTAATCTAGATTGTGTCGAATTTATTTGTTTCAATACTTCTTCTAGTATATTGGTATTTTTTGGTATACCGAAATATGGAAAAATTGTAAATTTCATATCGATATCGAAAATTTCGGTATGATATTATACCATATCAAACATTTCGGTATTTTCAATATATTGAAATTTTAGATATAAACAATATATATCTACCAATATGGTATGGTATACTAAACATTTTAATATTTTTCTCACCCTTAATCTCATCAACTACACATCACGTGAAGATACTTTATTCAGTCAATTGTATCTTAGCAACTAGACATGTGTTTCAAAGGTTTCACATAGTTACTTGACGATCGATTATAAGTTAATCCCATGATGATTTACCCTACTTTATATTTTTTTTGATTTGTAAAGTTGCAAACAAAGTTTCACATTGAA
Organism: Boesenbergia rotunda; assembly: GCA_024364735.1. NCBI lineage: Eukaryota > Viridiplantae > Streptophyta > Magnoliopsida > Zingiberales > Zingiberaceae > Boesenbergia > Boesenbergia rotunda. The sequence goes on from JAGFNQ010001721.1 coordinate 10,696, forward strand.
AATACATGAGAAATCAGGAAGATCAGAGAAAAATATTTCTATTGATACAAGATCTTTCAGATAAAACCTAAAGATAAAATTATAAAAATTTAAATTCAAAATAAACAATATTAAATATTATGAAAATATCTAAATGTATTCCATTAGTAATTAGAGTGGTGGTCATCGGGGTGAGGTTGTCGAATTTTTTTTTCACAATTTAAAGTTTTAATACATCCCGGTGAATAAAAAAGAAAAAATTCGAAGGTTTCACACACAAATCCATTCATTGATGTTTCTTTTTTTGGTAACGTATGGAAAGCATCTACTTTGTCATTTAAAAACAAAATGCAGTCCGCAAGTGACCACAAACGGTTGAGATCAATTTTTACTTGATCTAACGGTTCAAAGAGAGATTTCTCCACAATGACCCGTCTACTTATTAACCAAGTCAACATTAAATAACAAGGCAAGACTCACATGTATGTATGTATTTTTTTGATGACGTAGCTGTCCACTCTCCAATATTAAATCCCAATGACGTGGTAAGATGACTTGACTCTCTTCCCCTTATTCCAATGTCCAACCCCTAAGCGGCCTATATAACCCTCTCTGTATTTCCATGCTTCATAAATCATAAACCTCACATTTCATACTCACCAAATCCTCGGGTGTGAGTCTGTGAGAGAGAGAGAGAGGAGATGGCTTTGAACGTGGAGCAAGCTCTTCATATGGTTGGGGGTGCCGGTGAAACTAGCTACGCCACCAATTCGAGGCTCCAAGTCGTCGATCAATGCAACTCTCTAGATTGTATTTTCTTTTAGTATCTAAATTTGCAAGTAGAATTTAATTGCTAAGTATATATGTTCAGGAGAAGGCAATCTATCAAACGAAGCCTGTGTTGGCGACCACCATTGAAGAAATGTATAAGGGGTTGCTCCCTGAGCATATGGTCGTTGTTGATCTCGGTTGCTCTTCTGGTTCCAATACATTCACTGTGGTTGCTCAGGTATATAGGGCAAAGTTGCTCCTTGAGCAAATGTTGCTGTTGATCATAATTGCTCTTCTCACCATATTGGTCCTAACATGTTAATTCCTTGTGGTCTCTGATCAGGTACTCAACATCATTGTTGAACTCCGTCATATGATGGAGATGAAGAAACCGTTGGAGGTGCAATTCTTCTTGAACGATCTCCCAGGGAATGATTTCAACCATGTCTTTCAATCCCTAGATAAGTTCAGGAAGAAGGTGGAGGAAGAAATTAAGGAGGAGTTATTGGTGCCGTATTATGTTGTCGGAGTGGCAGGATCATTCTACGGGAGGCTTTTCCCTTGCGCGAGTGTCCATTTTTTTCATTCTTCCTATTGTCTAATGTGGCTCTCGCAGGTACTTAATTAAACTCTCTCTAATAGTGTAGTATATTTTAATAATTTGACTTTCTAGAACTAATAAATGGTTAGTCAACCAACTTAATTTCGTATACATAATATTTTTTCTTCTTTCACTCGTCATAAATAATTATATTTGAATCTATTATAGGTTCCCGAAGAACTAGAGTTTTATGAGCAAGATGTTTCAGGAAATATCTATTGGACAGAAACAAGTTCCCCGCAAGTAGAAAAAGCATATCGAGAACAATTTAAGAAAGACTTTTCCACATTTCTTAGGTTAAGACATACAGAACTAAACATTAGAGGTGGAATGATGTTGACATTTCTAGGAAGAAGAAAGAGAACTCCTGGTCACGGCGACTTATGTCATCTTTGGAGACTACTTGCAGAAGCTCTCAATTCGATGGTCTTAGAGGTTTGCATTTGACTAATTAATTAACTTTATGATTAAATATGTAAAAATAATAGTAACTAATATTGTTGATTGTTTTTTATATATGAATTTAGGAAATCATACCACAAGAAAAAGTTAACACCTTCAATTTGCCAATTTACGGACCTTCTCTTGAAGAGGTGAAGTCTATAATCCATCATGAAGGATTATTCGATCTGGATAGAGTAGAGATCTTTGAATCTAGTTGGGATCTGGATAGAGTAGAGATCTTTGAATCTAGTTGGGATCCATTTGACGATTCGGAAGATGATTCTAATTTTGATCTATCAAACTGTACAAAAAGTGCGAAAAATGTGGCAGATTGCATTCGGGCAGTGGTGGAACCCTTGATTGCGCATCAATTTGGGGATGGCATACTTGATGATTTATTCGCAAGATACACGCAGAATGTTCTGAAGCACATTCTCAAGGAGAAAGCCAATCACACCCTTTTAGTCATTGCCTTGAAGAAAAGAGTATGAAATAGATCAGCAAGGAAAAGTAATTAGGAGAATAAACGTTCTCAGGCAGGAGAATTTACTATTATCATTCTCACTCATGTGAATCTTTCTCATTTCCTTGCCAAACTGAATCTCGCCCATCCTAAAAATCAAGCATTAGATTTGATCAAATTGTAGCCTCATATATATGAAATATATATATTATAGCTGATGTGGACTTAAATTGAAAATATTTAATCTTATGACTCAAGTTATAGATATTTCATGGCGATATAAACCCACAACAAAATTTATTATTTTTTAAGCTTTAAAATGAAGGATTGTTTTTTCGATTTAAATTTTAATTTGATAGCTCTAAAGGAGACCTTCACTGAATTAACACTCCAAATTTATTGAAGTTTTAAATCAAATGGCTCTACCTCCACATAAAAACCTAAAAATATCTCTTTCGTATAAGTTTTATTGAGTGGAAATACATAACTATGCATTTATAAGGGGACCTTTTACTCTATGAAAGTCCCTTTACAGAAGTTGGATCAAAATATTTAGAGAAAAATCAATTTGAACTATTAATCAATTAGCGATGCCGATGTAGATTGATTTGAGCTTCTAACAACTATGATGGAGGCCTTCACCTTCATATAAGTTTTGGTCGGTGGAGCATGTGGAGCCTAACTTATATGAAGATGTATTTCGTATAGAAACTCAAATTGAAATCATTTTTTTATTTTTCATAAACATTCTAGAATTCAAATTGAACTAAAAGATTGTATATATTTTATATTTTAAAATTTGACTCAATTCAAAACTCAAAAACTTAGTGTCGAAAGTCCGACTCGAGGCTTGAGATCCAATGGATGCTTTGGGATGATGGCATAATTGTTGGGATTGGACATGGAAAATGTGAAAGCTAAGACCTTCAAATTAGGAGTTGAAGTGATGAAGGATTTTAAAAGGAGCTAGGAATAAGTTGATGAAGAGCCCAAGCCGCTTTGAAGGATAGAAAAGCATATACTAACTGAGAAGAAACATTAAGATGGTATAAGGAACCCTCAAAACAAAGAGAATTCAAATGAACATGACAAATCAAACGGTGGCACATGGCAAATTTTATGTCGATGAGCTTCAAAGAATATTCCGTTGGCATCATCATGCCATGCTTTAGCATTCCATTATCCTCCATTAGTAGACCAAAGGAAATTTTACTCATCAAAACATATTTTTCTTCTTGTATTTGGATGAATTATGTAGCATTTCATAACCACCTATATATAAAAAAATAGATTAGCCAAGAAACACTATATCTTATGAAGAAACTAACTAAATGAACATTAACTAACATACAAATATTACATATTTAAACAAATTATTTAAAATTTTATAAAATTGAATTGTAGGGTTTTACCCTGTTGAAAACCGAAATTTTAAGGGCTTAGTTGTAATTTTCCAAAGTTGGAGGGCCTCTATGTAAAATTTCTATATAAAAAAAACTATTTAAACCTTAAAAAGCCCTAAGTTATTCCCTCAGTTATTCTCACTTCTCCCGAGCCGTTCCTTTTCTTTGCCTCGACGCCTGCTGCGCCGCGCGAGCAGTTTCGCCCGACGCTGCCTTCTCCTCTTTCAGTCGAACGCCGCACTCCTTGTTCTTCTCCTTCATCCTCATCTTCTTCTTCTTCTGTCTTCATCCCGACGCCGCTGCAGACCACACGCGAGCAGTCCCGAGCCCTAGCTGTCGCCTCTGCCTCGATGTCGAACCCTAGCCCAGCACCTCTCTCCCGAACGCGCGGCAGACGATCTAGGTAAGGTATTCTTGAGTTTAGTCTTCGATTATTTGTTGCTCTGTATTATGGATTTAATTCCTGTTTTGGTATGGTGTTTTCCGTTGTGAGTTTTGGGAGATGAAGTTGACGGAGTGGGTAATGGGAAACCTAGTTTGTATTGGTCTTGAGGTTGAAGGATTGTACCGTAAGCATGTTGATTAGTTTTGTTATGGTATGTTTTAGCAAATTTGTCATGGTTTTGTATAACTGTTGATGGGGTTTTGTTTTCTCTGATGGATTGATTTTGTTCAAACCTTGTTTTGTGGGTACGTGTGGTGCCGTGAGCTACAGGGTGTTGGAGTTAAGTGTGGTTCAATTTCTTCTAGCGATTACTTACATACGCTTTAATTCATATGAGAGTAGTTCTCAATTTTGAAGTTGCCTCAGATCGATAGTTTCTTTCGTGGATTTAGAAAGTTGTATAGGTGTTTGGGTTGTTAATCTGACCTTGAGCACATCTAATTTCAGTTTGGGTTGCAACTCTAATATGATCAGATTGGGAGGTTGATTTTGCCTTTCGTGTACTCTTTCACATACATTAGACCATGATATGGGCTTAAAAGGGAAATAACTGCTAATTAAGATTTATTAGTGATCAGTACCTTAGTAGGATTTGTCTTATGCGCGTAGAAAGTTGTTGCTAAATGTTTCTTTGTTGCGATAGCTTAAACTATGTCCTTAATATAGGACTTTGATCTTGGACTCGATCGGTTGATCGTGGAAGGTCTTCGTTTGCGGAATTCTTCAGTAAAAGGCGGGTACTTCTCCTTTGTGCTCTTGTAGTTTCCTTTACCTTTAAGCATGGTTGTTTATGTCTAAATAGGTTGTTTGACCTTATTCTTTGCCGTTGATTGTTTAATATCGCCGTTGATACTTATTCTTCGTTGATCTTCAAGTGATTCCAAATTCGTTTCTGTACAGTCCTCTGTTGGTTTCCTGTTCTGTAAAGTACCGCTTGTACGTGAGTACTTAGAAGTCCATTAAACACAGATAGGTTTATTTGGCATTAGAAATATCCTACCTAGTAGTGTAGGCGCATAACCGTTGGTTTTCGATTTTCGGTTGGTTGTATCGATGCATGTTTTACTCGTTGGATTTTATTGCATCATTGTTTCTCCGGTTGTTCGTGCATCGTATATCATGCATCATACTTGCACGTTGCATACTAACGACTGTTGGCTTACATTTGGTTAAGCCGTCGTTAGTCATATTGTTGCTCAATTCACTCAACCACTTGTTATCGTGGTAGTTATTAGAGTGCGAGCACCTGTCCTGTTATGCCAAACAGTGACACCCTCACCGTTGTTTTTAGAGGGATGAGTTGTTGGTGGCTCACCCTCACCGTTGTTTTTAGAGGGATATTGCAGCTGTATAGCTCCCCCTATATATCGGGGTTGGAGTGTAGACTCCCCAGCATCCTGTCCACTCAACCACGCCTTATATGGTATTTGTTGTTGGAGTGCGTACAGTTGTCACAACCCTACCCACTCGGTCACACAGATGGGATGTGTTGACGGCTTGACTGGCGTCAGGGGTGACACATGTCATTGCATCATGTGCATACGTATTTCGTTTATGCATTTTTCCTGTGATTGTTGTATTTATATGAGCTATGGTTGTTGCATTTGATTGACATGCATGTATATCTTGGTTTTACTATTGTTGTGTTGTTTTATACATGCTTAGTGCTTATTCGGATTTTATGCTATGTCGTTTTAATATATGTTTGCATGTTTAGGTTTCTATATTCCTTATGGACTGCACCTTGTTGAATTCTCTACTTGGTTATCTTATATTATGTCATGCTTATTTGTCTATTCATATACCCGCAGAGTCCGCCCGGACTCACCACCCCTGCTTTCCTTTTTGTTGTTTCAGATAGCAGGTAGAAGTATTTCTTGGAGCCAGGAGAGGATCCAGTTGCCGGTCCCCAGTGTCGAGTTGAGTTATTTTTCGGTATTCGGTTTAGTTGTTTGTTTTCGGTACTTGTAGTTGCATTTTATTCATTATCGGATTTTGTCGATATCAGAAACTTTTGTGTTCCCTTTGGGGTTGTAGTTCTTTTCTGTTTAAGGTGGCTGAGCCACCCATTATCTTTTATTCTAATATAAACTGCGTGGTTGTGTTTACTTATATATATGTGATGCTAGCCGCATGTGGCTAAGCTTTTATGATGAGATACATGTATTATTGTCCCATATTGTCCGCCGTACAGGGGAGATGCTGCCCGATTTTCGAGGAAGCATGTGCCTCTAGGGGCGTGACATACCCTTTGCAAGAGGGAGCCCTTCCAAAAATTCTCAATGGCAGTGGGCTAAACCCAAGCCAAAGAGTGGATTTGGAAATAATTTTCAACCAGCAATTGTCGCACCTCAATTATAACCTCACTAGCTGCGACATTGCCCCAAGCGCAAAGATGAGTTATACAATTAAAATAGTTCTCATTTTATACTACTATGACATTATTGCTTATATTAAAATTCGAGATGTGGGACTATGTATCTATTTATATGTATTTTTACATTAATCTCTAATATTTTATTATGCAAAATATCCTTTTGTCAAAAAGTTTTAAACCATCCTTACACCTTTTGAAAAATTATATTTAGCTAAGGTTGTATATAGGAGTGAGTATTCGATTAAATCGAACAACATTAATCGAATTGATTTTTTTAAACTACTCAAACCAAGCAAATTTTTAATAAAAATCAAATAAACTAAACTGATAAAATATCGATTAATTTAGTCGAAAACTAAATTACCAAAATTTTCTTAATTATGGTCTAAAAATTCGATTTGGTTTAATTAAAATTTGTTTCTTTTTAAAAAATTATTGTCTAAAAATTTGATTCGGTTCAAAAATTCAATTTATTCGGTTTAACCGAATAAGGAATTTTAAAACCGACCCCAAATCAAATTAACTTTTTTTTTAAAGAAAACCCCAAATTTCGAAAAAAACCTAACTAAAATTTTAAATTCAATCGGTTTAGTTAGTTTAATTGGTTTAATTAAATGTTTACCCCTAGTCATATAAAAGGCATATTCTTATCATGCAATTGATACGTAGCTTGCTCATTATCGGCATAGACAATTCCAAATCCTCTTATTTGTATTCTTAATCTTTATTCCAAATTAGAGAGATAAGTGCACAAAGGCATTCTATAGACTTTCTTCACGTTTAAAAACACTAAGGATTAATACGTAGAAATCATACACCTTTTAGGTGGTAGTTTAGAGATCATAAATCCCTCTCATTCAACATCATATAGAGTGTCCTTATTAGTACATCTTCCCATCAATTGCTCGGATTTTAGTTTGGCATATGATTAGTGGAGTCATAATATTTCATGCAATCAATTTATGGAGGTACAGAGTTTCTAATGGCATAGAGTTGGGCTTATATGTATAATTTTTTTGAATTGAGTGCTTACTTACTTATAGTTTATTATTATAATTTTTAGTTATATATATCTAACATTTTTAGTTATATATATGTTAATTTTTAGTTAACATATGATTAGCCAAGAAACACTCCTCCTTTGAAGATTTTATTCTTAAGAAACTAATGAAATGAAGATTAGCTATCATACAAAAACTACATATTTAAACAAATTATTTAAAATTTTATAAAATTGAATTGTAGGGTTTTACCCTTTGCAAGAGGGAGCCCTTCCAAAAATTCTCAATGGCAATGGGCTAAACCCAAGCCAAAGAGGGGGTTTGGAAATAGTTTTCAACCAGCAATTGTCGCGCCTCGGTTATAACCTCACTAGCTGCGACATTGCCCCAAGCGCAAAGATGAGTTATACAATTATAATAGTTCTCATTTTATACTACTTTGACATTATTGCTTATATTAAAATTCGAGATGTGTGACTATCTATCTATTTATATGTATTTTTATATTAATTAATGTCTAATATTTTATTATGCAAAATATCCTTTTGTCAAAAAGTTTTAAACCATCCTTACACCTTTTGAAAAATTATATTTAGCTAAGGTTGTATATAGGAGTGAGTATTCGATTAAATCGAACCACATTAAACGAACTGATTTTTTTAAACTATTCAAATCGAGCAAATTTTTAATAAAAATAAATAAACTAAACTGATAAAAATATCGATTAATATAGTCAAAAACTAAATTACCAGAATTTTCTTAATTAGGGTCTAAAAATTCGATTTGGTTTAATTAAAATTTGATTCTTTTTAAAAAATTATTGTCTAAAAATTTGATTCGGTTCAAAAATTCAATTTATTCGGTTTAACCGAATAAGCAATTTTAAAACCGAACCCGAATCAAATTAACTTTTTTTTAAAAGAAAACCCAAATTTCGAAAAAAAAACCTAACTAAAATTTTAAATTCAATCGGTTTGGTTAGTTTAATTGGTTTAATTAAATTTTACCCCTAGTCATATAAAAGGCATATTCTTATCATGCAATCAATAAGTAGCTTGCTCATTATTGGCATAGACAATTCCAAATCTTCTTATTTGTATTCTTGATCTTTATTCCAAATTAGATAAATAAGTGCACAAAGGCATTCTTTAGACTTTCTTTACTTTCAAAAAACACTAAGGATTAATACGTAGAAATCATTTACCTTTTAGGTGGTAGTCTAGAGATCAAAAATCCCTCTCATTCAACATCATATAGTGTCAAATCCGACACGTTTATTCCACTTTGGAAAATTTTTCGGAAAATCCCTAGAATTATCCGGGCTCTGGGACGAAGTTTAAGGGTTTAAAGGATAAGGAATTCTAAACCCTAGGGGTGGTCTTGCAATTAGATGGAAATTGGTTGGACTAAAGTGTAAAATGTTCATCTCTCATATATACCTCGACCTAAACCCTAATCGGCAGACCAGTTCGCCCGATCGCGCAGCCAAACCCAAGCCCTGTTTCCCTGCCTCCTCACGATCGCAGAGCGATTGCAAATCATCGGAGCCATCGACCAGCGACCTCACCACTTCGAGGTTAGGGGGTTCTTCTCTTTCGTTCGTGGGACCTAGCAGCAACCAAACTCCCGATTCCTCCTCTTCATTCGGCCGTTTCAGCGCGACCTCTCTTCCGGAGTCCTCGGCAAACCCCAACTTCACCGAGCTCATCTCCCTCCAGATCCTTTCTTCTGCGTCCAGTCTTTGGCGATCCCTAATCGCAGAGAGATCCTATCCGCCGGCCATTTGAGATCATCTTTTCTCCAGGGAGTTGGGGTAAGGGTTGCTATCTGGTTTGCTAGATGTTGTTTCTACCTCTGTGAGCTAAATGGAGATTGGGATGGTTGCCCTGTGGTTTATTGATCAGATTCACAGATCTTCCTCCTTTGGGTTGGTCTGCCGGATTGGAGCTGGTTGTATCGCCTGCACAAGAACTCCAAGTAAAGTATGGATGGTTTGGGTTTATAACTGTGCTGCGTTGTTGGAAATTCATACTCAAGATTCGATCTAAATTGATAGATTGTGAGTTGGAGTTTGATTCCTCTGCTGGAAAATTTCAGAGTTATGTCCTGTGCTTGAAGTTGGCTGCAGTATACTTGGGATCAATCTTCCTCAGTTTTTGTTGCCGTGAAAGCTTGTGAATTCGAGGTAAGGAGCTATCCTTGGTAGATATACCTTTACATGCTGCCCTGGCTTTTGGAGTTAGCTGTAGTATTGATGTTTGTTGGGATTAGTTTGTTGTGGTTATTGGAATTAGGTGTTGGCTTCTTGGAAGGGGAAACTATAGGTTAAATGTAGACTAAACCTAATCCTAAACGAATAAGGGTTTAATCATTTAATCAAGTTAATTAAATGAAATGCGAGGATTAGATTAACCCTAATATGACTTAGGGACTTGTTAGCTAACTACTATCTTTGTGATAGCTAATTAAATACATCCTTGATACAGGAGCTTGATTGGATTTATTGCGGATTATTATTGGCGGGTGATTCTTTCTGCTTGATACGGATTTCACTTACTTGGAGGCGGGTACCCCTTAACTTATCTTGTTGATATTGTCATATTGTTATGCATAGACTGTTATAGATAGCAGTAAGTTTATACGCTAACCGTGTTTAGTATGCTTGTTCTGGATACTTGTTGCCTATCCCTGAGTTATTATGTTGTTAGTTTCATACAGTCTCAGGTATTGTCATATCTATATGTATGCTTAGATATCATGATGTTTCTCTTACATTGACATCGAGGGATCAGGAGTTTTCGGCCAGTATACCTTGTAGGTTATTTGTATTTCCTGTTATAGGATTTAGACTGAGACTTAGTATACTGAGGACTGGGTGAGGGAGGTATGTGTATCTATCATACACCATCTCTGCACTGTTGCATGCCGGCGATCAGCGACTCCCTTGTGGTTGAGCCTATCGTCTTCCGGTACATGATATGTGCACACGGCCACTCATGGGTTAGTGGATACCGTAGGATGTGCGCATTTACCCTGTATTGCTCCGTTCGGCCACTATTTGGAGGGTAAGCCCGGGCGTGGTAGCAGCCAGGGATCCCTTCTCGTACTGAGCCACGAGGAGATGAGAGCTTGACTCCCCCATTGCTTGGGGTAGGAGCGGAGTCTCCACCAGCATCCTGTCCACCCGGTCACTCAGGAGCAGTGATGACAGGGTGCATACAGTTGTCATAGCTCTACCCTCTCAGACATCACCTATGACAGGTGTACGATGATCTGACTGGTGTCAGGGGTGACACATGTCATTGCACCATGTGCATACTTTGCATCGTGCATTGTTTGCTGCACTTGATTTCTGCACTTGTTTGACATGCATATTCTGGAGACTTGTTATCTAAGATTATATATCTATTGGTATTCCATTGGTATTTATTACCCTCTTTTCAGGTTAGATGGATTCTGGTAGGTATCTACCTCAGAACTTTCAGTTCTAGTTTTTCCCTATTGTTGATATGAGACTGTATTAGCGGAACTCTTATTGTTAGTATAACTTTCTCTGCATACTTATTCTGGGTATCCGCAGAGTTCCTTTTGGACTCACACCGTTGGTTATTTTTCATAATTTCAGGTTGATGTCTGCCAGGAGAGCCCTAGCCGCCAGTCCCCAGCTCGAGAGGAGCTCCGTTTTGGTTTATCTTATGTTGTTTTTCGGTTATGGACCCTGTAGTATATACTTTGCTTTCGTTGCCATGTTTTGGACATGTATTCATGTTTTATTCGATGGTATTGTACTTTTGAGTCCTATGTTGGACTTCGTGGGGTTTTGGCTTTGTTCCTGCCCCCTGGCAGCTCAGGTGAGTTCATACTTTGGTTTTGCGACGTTTATAGTCATATATATGTTGTTTCTGCATGGATTTGAGGCCTGAGGTCATTTAACTGCGTAGTTGTGTTATTTGTATCTGTGTGTTTGTGTAAATTGTCCGCCGGACAGGGGAGGTGCTGTCCGATTCTCTATTGGATCAGCGGCTCCAGGGTCTCAGGGCGTGACATATAGAGTGTCCTTATTAGCACATCTTCCTATCAAGTGCTCGGAATTTAGTTTGGCATATGATTAGTGGAGTCATAATATTTCTTCCAATCAATTTATGGAGGTACAGAGTTTCTAATGGCATCGAGTTAGGCTTATATGTATAATTTTTTTGAATTGAGTGCTTACTTATTTATAGTTTATTATTATAATTTTTAGTTATATATATTTAACATTTTCTTGAATGTTGCTTTCGCTAATGTAACAAGGATACCAATTGTCATTCCAAAGACTCCAGCTATTTTTTTTATTCCGAAAATTTCAGGAACAGATATATATGGAATAGATAACTTCCACCCACCTAAGTAAAGAATCGTTACAAATAATAAAGAAACTAATAGATTTAGGTACGAAGCATGATAAAATAAACCAAATCTGATACCTGAATATTCCATTTGATAATCTGCTACTAATTCTTCTTCCGCTTCTGGTAAATCAAAGGGCAATCTCTCACATTCAGCTAGAGAAGAAATTATGAAAACCATAAATCCTATGGGCTGACGCCACAGATTCCACCCCCCAAAACCATATTTGGACTGTATTTCAACTATATCAACTATACTTGAACTATTAGATAATTATAGTCGATAAAAACAACACTGTTCTCATCGCTATTTCAAAACCGTACATGAGACCTCAGCCTCATACGGCTCCTCTATGGCCACAAATAAATGTAAGGACTGGTTCGGTCTTATCACTTCCTTTTGTTTTAGGGTAGAAAAAAAAAGATCTGTCGGAGAGTCCCAAATTAAACAAATGAAATTCCGTTCGCAAAAATAAGAAAAAAAAGGCTTCGGAATTCATCTCATCCCTTATAATCAAAGTATATTTTTCTTTATTTTGCGAGAGAACAATTAAAATGAAAAACTAGAAAAAGGAAAATAATTTAACCTTATATAAAAAAATAGATTAGCGAAGAAACACTCCTCCATTGAAGATTTTATTCTTAAGAAACTAACGAAATGAAGATTAGCTATCATACAAAACTACATATTTAAACAAATTATTTAAAATTATATAAAATTGAATTGTAGGGTTTTACCCTTTGCAAGAGGGAGCCCTTCCAAAAATTCTCAATGGCAGTGGGCTAAACCCAAGCCAAAGAGGGGGTTTGGAAATAGTTTTCAACCAGCAATTGTCGCGCCTCGGTTATAACCTCACTAGCTGCGACATTGCCCCAAGCGCAAAGATGAGTTATACAATTAAAATAGTTCTCATTTTATACTACTATGACATTATTGCTTCTATTAAAATTCGAGATGTGGGACTATCTATCTATTTATATGTATTTTCACATTAATTAATCTTTAATTTTTTATTATGCAAAATATTCTTTTGTCAAAAAGTTTTAAACCATCATTACACCTTTTGAAAAATTATATTTAGCTAAGGTTGTATATAGGAGTGAGTATTCGATTAAATTGAACCACATTAATCGAACCAATTTTTTTAAACTATTTAAACCGATCAAATTTTTAATAAAAATCAAATAAACCAAACTGATAAAATATAGGTTAATTTACACGAAAACTAAATTACCAGAATTTTGTTAATTAGGGTCCAAAAATTCGATTTGGTTTAATTAAAATTTGATTCTTTTTAAAAAATTATTGTCTAAAAATTTGATTCGGTTCAAAAATTCAATTAATTCAGTTTAACTGAATAAGCAATTTTAAAACCGAACCCGAATCAAATTAACTTTTTTTTAACGAAAACCTAAATTTCGAAAAAAAACCTAACTAGAATTTTAAATTCAATCGGTTTGGTTAGTTTAATTGGTTTAATTAAATGTTTACCCCTAGTCATATAAAAGACATATTCTTATAATGCAATCAATACGTGGCTTGCTCATTATCGAAATAGACAATTCCAAATCTTTTTATATGTATTCTTGATCTTTATTCCAAATTAGATAAATAAGTGCACAAAGACATTCTTTAGACTTTCTTCACGTTCAAAAAACACTAAGGATTAATACGTAGAAATCATTCACCTTTTAGGTGGTAGTCTAGAGATCAAAAATCCCTCTCATTCAACATCATATAGAGTGTCCTTATTAGCACATCTTCCTATCAAGTGCTCGGAATTTAGTTTGGCATATGATTAGTGGAGTCATAATATTTCTTCCAATCAATTTATGGAGGTACAGAGTTTCTAATGTCATAGAGTTGGGGTTATATGTATAATTTTTTTGAATTGAGTGCTTACTTATTTATAGTTTATTATTATAATTTTTAGTTATATATATTTAAAATTTTCTTGAATGTTGCTCGACGAGAGAACAATTAAAATGAAAAATAGAAAAAAGGAAAATAATTTAACCTTATATAAAAAAAATAGATTAGCCAAAAAAACACTCCTCCATTGAAGATTTTATTCTTAAGAAACTAACAACGAAATGAACATTAGCTATCATACAAAAACTACATATTTAGACAAATTATTTAAAATTTTACAAAATTGAATTGTAAGGTTTTACCCTTTGCAAGAGGGAGCCCTTCCAAAAATTCTCAATGGCAGTGGGGTAAACCCAAGCTAGAGAGGGGGTTTGGAAATAGTTTTCAACCAGCAATTGTCGTGCCTCGGTTATAACCTCACTAGCTGCGACATTGCCCCAAGCGCAAAGATGAGTTATACAATTAAAATAGTTCTTATTTTATACTACTATGACATTATTGCTTATATTAAAATTCGAGATGTGGGACTATCTATCTATATATATGTATTTTCACATTAATTAATCTTTAATTTTTTATTATGCAAAATATTCTTTTGCCAAAAAGTTTTAAACCATCCTTACACCTTTTGAAAAATTATATTTAGCTAAGGTTGTATATAGGAATGAGTATTGGAATAAATCGAACCACATTAATCGAATCGATTTTTTTTAAACTATTCAAAATTTTTAATAAAAATCAAATAAACTAAACTGATAAAATATCGGTTAATTTAGTCGAAAACTAAATTACCAGAATTTTCTTAATTAGAATCTAAAAAATTCGATTTGGTTTAATTAAAATTTGATTCTTTTAAAAAAAATTATTGTCTAAAAATTTGATTCGGTTCAAAAATTCAATTTATTCAGTTTAACCAAATAAAGAATTTTAAAACTGAACCCGAATAAAAGTAAATTTTTTTTAAAGAAAACCCAAATTTCGAAACAAAACCTAACTAAAATTTTAAATTCAATCGGTTTGGTTAGTTTAATTGGTTTAATTAAATGTTTACCCCTAGTCATATAAAAGGGATATTCTTATCATGCAATCAATACGTATCTTGCTCATTATCGACATAGACAATTCCAAATCTTCTTATTTGTATTCTTGATCTTTATTCCAAAATAGAGAGATAAGAGCACAAAGGCATTCTTTAGACTTTCTTCACGGTTCAAAAAACACTAAGGATTAATACGTAGAAATCATACACCTTTTATGTGGTAGTTTAGAGATCATAAATCCCTCTCATTCAACATCATATAGAGTGTCCTTATTAGTACATCTTCCTATAATTTTTTTGAATTGAGTGCTTCCTTATTTATAGTTTATTATTATAATTTTTTAGTTATATATATTTAACATTTTCTTGAATGTTGCTCGACGAGAGAACAATTAAAATGAAAAACTAGAAAAAAGGAAAATAATTTAACCTTATATAAGAAAATAGATTAGCGAAGAAACACTCCTACATTGAAGATTTTATTCTTAAGAAACTAACCAAATGAACATTACCTGTCATACAAAAACTACATATTTAAACAAATTATTTAAAATTTTATAAAATTGAATTGTATGGTTTTACCCTTTGCAAGAGGGAGCCCTTCCAAAAATTCTCAATGGCAGTGGGCTAAACCCAAGCCAAAGAGAGGGTTTGGAAATAGTTTTCAACTAGCAATTGTCGTGCCTCGGTTATAACCTCACTAGCTACGACATTGCCCCAAGCGCAAAGATGAGTTATACAATTAAAATAGTTCTCATTTTATACTACTATGACATTATTGTTTATATTAAAATTCGAGATGTGGGACTATCTATCTATTTATATGTATTTTCACTTTAATTAATCTTTAATTTTTTATTATGCAAAATATTCTTTTGTCAAAAAGTTTGAAACATCATTACACCTTTTGAAAAATTATATTTAGCTAAGGTTGTATATAGGAGTGAGTATTGGATTAAATCGAACCACATTAATCGAATCGATTTTTTTTAAACTATTCAATCCGAGCAAATTTTTAATAAAAATCAAATAAACTAAACTGATAAAATATCGGTTAATTTAGTCGAAAACTAAATTACCAAAATTTTCTTAATTAGAATCTAAAAATTCGATTTGGTTTAATTAAAATTTGATTCTTTTTTAAAAAATTATTGTCTAAAAATTTTATTCAGTTCAAAAATTCAATTTATTCGGTTTAACCGAATAAGGAATTTTAAAACCGAACCCGAATAAAATTAAATTTTTTTTAAAGAAAACCCAAATTTCGAAACAAAACCTAACTAAAATTTTAAATTCAATCGGTTTGGTTAGTTTAATTGGTTTAATTAAATGTTTACCCCTAGTCATATAAAAGGGATATTTTTATCATGCAATCAATACGTATCTTGCTCATTATCGGCATAGACAATTCGAAATCTTCTTATTTGCATTCTTGATCTTTATTCCAAAATAGAGAGACAAGTGCACAAAGGCATTCTTTAGACTTTCTTCACGGTTCAAAAAACAATAAGGATTAATACGTAGAAATCATACACCTTTTATGTGGTAGTTTAGAGATCATAAATCCCTCTCATTCAACCTCATATAGAGTGTTCTTATTAATACATCTTCCTATATTTTTTTTTGAATTGAGTGCTTCCTTATTTATAGTTTATTATTATAATTTTTAGTTATATATATTTAACATTTTCTTGAATGTTGCTCGACGAGAGAACAATTAAAATGAAAAACTAGAAAAAAGGAAAATAATTTAACCTTATATAAAAAAATAGATTAGCGAAGAAACACTCCTACATTGAAGATTTTATTCTTAAGAAACTAACCAAATGAACATTACCTGTCATACAAAAACTACATATTTAAACAAATTATTTAAAATTTATAAATTTGAATTGTAGGGTTTTACGCTTTGCAAGAGGGAGCCCTTCCAAAAATTCTCAATGGCAATGGGCTAAACCCAAGCCAAAGAGGGGGTTTGGAAATAGTTTTCAACCAGCAATTGTCGCGCCTCGGTTATAACCTCACTAACTGCGACATTGCCCCAAGCGCAAAGATGAGTTATACAATTAAAATAGTTCTCATTTTATACTACTATGACATTATTGTTTATATTAAAATTTGAGATGTGGGACTATCTATCTATTTATATGTATTTTCATTTTAATTAATCTTTAATTTTTTATTATGCAAAATATTCATTTGTCAAAAAGTTTGAAACCATCATTACACCTTTTGAAAAATTATATTTAGCTAAGGTTGTATATAGGAGTGAGTAATGGATTAAATCGAACCACATTAATCGAATCGATTTTTTTTAAACTATTCAAACCGAGCAAATTTTTAATTAAAATCAAATAAACTAAACTGATAAAATATCGGTTAATTTAGTCGAAAACTAAATTACCAAAATTTTCTTAATTAGAATCTAAAAATTCGATTTGGTTTAATTAAAATTTGATTCTTTTTAAAAAAATTATTGTCTAAAAATTTTATTCGGTTCAAAAATTCAATTTATTCGGTTTAACCGAATAAGGAATTTTAAAACCGAACCCGAATAAAATTAAATTTTTTTTTAATGAAAAACCAAATTTCGAAACAAAACCTAACTAAAATTTTAAATTCAATCGGTTTGGTTAGTTTAATTGGTTTAATTAAATGTTTACCCCTAGTCATATAAAAGGGATATTCTTATCATGCAATCAATACGTATCTTGCTCATTATCGGCATAGACAATTCCAAATCTTCTTATTTGTATTCTTGATCTTTATTCCAAAATAGAGAGATAAGTGACAAAGGCATCTTTAGACTTTCTTCACGGTTCAAAAAACACTAAGGATTAATATGTAGAAATCATACACCTTTTATGTGATAGTTTAGAGATCATAAATCCCTCTCATTCAACATCATATAGAGTGTTCTTATTAGTACATCTTCCTATAATTTTTTGAATTGAGTGCTTCCTTATTTATAGTTTATTATTATAATTTTTAGTTATATATATTTAACATTTTCTTGAATGTTGCTCGATGAGAGAACAATTAAAATAAAAAACTAGAAAAAAGGAAAATAATTTAACACTCCTACATTGAAGATTTTATTCTTAAGAAACTAACCAAATGAACATTTCCTGTCATTCAAAAACTACATATTTAAACAAATTATTTAAAATTTTATGAAATTGAATTGTAGGGTTTTACCCTTTGCAAGAGGGAGCCCTTCCAAAAATTCTCAATGGCAATGGGCTAAACCCAAGCCAAAGAGGGGGTTTGGAAATAGTTTTCAACCAGCAATTGTCACGCCTCGGTTATAACCTCACTAGCTGCGACATTGCCCCAAGCGCAAAGATGAGTTATACAATTAAAATAGTTCTCATTTTATACTACTATGACATTATTGTTTATATTAAAATTCGAGATGTGGGACTATCTATCTATTTATATGTATTTTCACATTAATTAATCTTTAATTTTTTATTATGCAAAATATTCTTTTGTCAAAAAGTTTTAAACCATCATTACACCTTTTGAAAAATTATATTTAGCTAAGGTTGTATATAGGAGTGAGTATTCGATTAAATCGAACCACATTAATCGAATCGATTTTTTTAAACTATTCAAACCGAGAAAATTTTTAATAAAAATCAAATAAACTAAACTGATAAAATATCAGTTAATTTAGTCGAAAACTAAATTACCAGAATTTTCTTAATTAGAATCTAAAAATTCGATTTGGTTTAATTAAACTTTGATTCTTTTTAAAAAAGTTATTGTCTAAAAATTTGATTTGGTTCAAAAATTCAATTTATTCGGTTTAACCGAATAAGGAATTTTAAAACCGAACCCGAATTAAATTAACTTTTTTTTTAATGAAAACCTAAATTTCAAAAAAAAAAAAACCTAACTAGAATTTTAAATTCAATCGGTTTGGTTAGTTTAATTGGTTTAATTAAATGTTTACCCCTAGTCAAATAAAAGGCATATTCATATAATGCAATCAATACGTAGCTTGCTCATTATCGAAATAGACAATTCCAAATCTTTTTTTATGTATTCTTGATCTTTATTCCAAATTAGATAAATAAGTGCACAAAGGCAGTCTTTAGACTTTCTTCACGTTCAAAAAACACTAAGGATTAATACGAAGAAATCATTCACCTTTTAGGTGGTAGTCTAGAGATCAAAAATCCCTCTCATTCAACATCATATAGAGTGTCCTTATTAGCACATCTTCCTATCAAGTGCTCGGAATTTAGTTTGGCATATGATTAGTGGAGTCATAATATTTCTTCCAATCAATTTATGGAGGTATAGAGTTTCTAATGGCATAGAGTTGGGGTTATATGTATAATTTTTTTGAATTGAGTGCTTACTTATTTATAGTTTATTATTATAATTTTTAGTTATATATATTTAAAATTTTCTTGGATGTTGCACGACGAGAGAACAATTAAAATGAAAAATAGAAAAAAGGAAAATAATTTAACCTTATATAAAAAAAATAGATTAGCCAAAAAACACTCCTCCATTGAAGATTTTATTCTTAAGAAACTAACAACGAAATGAACATTAGCTATCATACAAAAACTACATATTTAAACAAATTATTTAAAATTTTACAAAATTGAATTGTAGGGTTTTACCCTTTGCAAGAGGGAGCCCTTCCAAAAATTCTCAATGGCAGTGGGGTAAACCCAAGCCAGAGAGGGGGTTTGGAAATAGTTTTCAACCAGCAATTGTCGTGCCTCGGTTATAACCTCACTAGCTGCGACATTGCCCCAAGCGCAAAGATGAGTTATACAATTAAAATAGTTCTTATTTTATACTACTATGACATTATTGCTTATATTAAAATTCGAGATGTGGGACTATCTATCTATTTATATGTTTTTTCACATTAATTAATCTTTACTTTTTTATTATGCAAAATATTCTTTTGCCAAAAAGTTTTAAACCATCCTTAAGGAGTGTTTGGGAGAGCTTTTATTTCTTGAAAAGTGATTCTTGTAGTGATTATCTTGAAGTTAATAAGAAGCTAAAGTAAACAGTGTTTGAAAATAGAAGTCAAAAGCTGATACAAAGATAAAGTTTGAGTGTTTGGGAGAATAATTGCTTCCAAGCTTAATTTTTAATTGAATGACAATAATATCCTTAAACTATATAAATTAATCATTTTTTAATTATTTAAATATAATTTCGATACTATCAATAATCTGTTCACGTAATTATTATTATATTTTAAATAGTGATATAATTATTATTATATTTTAAATATAGTATTAAAATTATTTTTTTATATAATTTGAATATTTGAAAAAATATATAAAATTAATAAAAAATAAAAAATAATATAATTTATATAAATATAATATATGTATATATAGCGACAAGTGGCAATCAGGTAAAATGTTATATTATTTAAGGATATAAATATTATTTTTTAATATTATATCATAAATAAAAAAGCAGAAGCAGATAGAAGCATCAAATTCTTGCTTCTAACTTCTGAACAAAAGTAACAGAAGCTAAAGCAGAATCTAGCCTTCCCAAACATTCAAAAATGATTCTGTGTAGCCAAAATCTAAAAAGCAGGTAGCAGAAGCTCTCCCAAACACTCCTTTACACATTTTGAAAAATTATATTTAGCTAAGGTTGTATATAGGAGTAAGTATTGGATTAAATCAAACCACATTAATCGAATCGATTTTTTTTAAACTATTCAAACCGAGCAAATTTTTAATAAAAATCAAATAAACTAAATTGATAAAATATCGGTTAATTTAGTCAAAAACTAAATTACCAGAAATTTCTTAATTAGAATCTAAAAATTCGATTTGGTTTAATTAAAATTTGATTCTTTTTTAAAAAATTATTGTCTAAAAATTTGATTCGGTTCAAAAATTCAATTTATTCAGTTTAACCGAATAAGGAATTTTAAAACTGAACCCGAATAAAATTAAATTTTTTTTAAAGAAAACCCAAATTTTGAAACAAAACCTAACTAAAATTTTAAATTCAATCGGTTTGGTTAGTTTAATTGGTTTAATTAAATGTTTACTCCTAGTCATATAAAAGGCATATTCTTATCATGCAATCAATACGTAGCTTGCTCATTATCGGCATAGACAATTTCAAATCTTCTTATTTGTATTCTTGATCTTTATTCCAAATTAGAGAGATAAGTGCACAAAGGCATTCTTTAGACTTTCTTCACATTCAAAAAACACTTGGCATTAATACGTAGAAATCATACACTTTTTATGTGGTACTTTAGAGATCATAAATACCTCTCATTCAATATCATATAGAGTGTCCTTATTAGTACATCTTCCTATCAATTGCTCATATTTTAGTTTGTCATATGATTAGTGGGTCAACTTGATAGAGTCATAATATTTCATGCAAGCAATTTATGGTGGCACAGAGTTTATAATGGCATAGAGTTGGGCTTATATGTATAATCTTTTTGAATTGAGTGTTTACTTATTTATAATTTATTATTAATATTTTTAGTTATATATATTTAACATTGTTTTGAATGTTGCTCCACAAGTAAACAATTAAAATGAAAAACTAGAAACAAGGAAAATAATTTAACCTTACATTGGGGTTTTTAAAAAATTGTTGATTTAGTTTAAATTAAAAGTAAAAATTACTCTAAGACAAATACTATTTAAAATAATTTTTTTTATCAGATGGATTATGGGTATGATGCCGGGTCAAGATAGGACCAGTCGACTCAGGAGGCCACGTTACCGGGTATAAATATCTTAAGTGTCTCAATCTTCAAGAAAACCCTGACCTGAGCTCGGGTTGGATCCCGAGTTGAGGACGGGCTCCTTAATGTTAGGACCAAAAGGAATTTAGATATCTCCACAATGGTATGATATTGTCCACTTTGGGCCTAAGCCCTCATGGTTTTGCTCTTGGACTCTCCCAAAAGGCCTCATGTCAATGGAGATATCATATTCCTTATAAACCTATGATCTTTCCATGTGTTTTTTCAATGTGAGACTATGTTTGCACTCTTGCAACCCCTAACAATCCCCCCCTCAAACAAAGGACCACATGCCCCCACCACAAACGGAAACCCTTTCCGTTTTTGATGTCTGATCCACCAGGACATTCTGCCCCTCGGTCCACCTGACCTACTAGGACTTCACCACCTATCCGCAACTAGAACTGGTCCTCTTGATCAGGACACGGGAGCCCACACATTCATTATTTAAGACTTAACGCACATTGTTAGATCTGGATCATGAAGAGCAACCTGGCTCTGATACCACTTGTTAGGTCCAAAAGGAATTTAGATATCTCCACAATGACATGATATTTTCCACTTTGGGCCTAAGCCCTCATGGTTTTGCTCTTGGGCTCTCCCAAAAGGCCTCATGCCAATGGAGATATCATATTCCTTATAAACCTATGATCTATCCATGTGTTTTTTCAATGTGGGACTAAGTTTGCACTCTTGCAACCCCTAACACTTAATAAAAGCCTGGGCAGAAATCATAGGGAGTAGGTCTGGAATCGGGGTTAAACTCCCTCTCATAACCCTGGGGCAGACATCTCATCCCTAGACTCGATCGGAACTCAGCAGGACCTCTACTCGGGTGATACTTAAATAGAAAGTCTAATTATTTTCTTTTATGCAAAAATACCATGATTTGTATGCCCAATCACATGTCATGACATCATAATCTATCATTCATATTTTATTATAAAAATATCACATGTCATGTTATACATACATCATTTGGTTAAAATGATTTTCACTTTTTGTAAAAATTTCATATGATGCATGTCATGATCATTATCATGCATGATTTAAATGTGTGAAATTAAGGACATTGACATTCATTGACATCCTAGGTGGATAATCAAAATTTATAATGTCTAGTTAGAAATACATGAACCTTTTAGTTTAGGGATAACATGACTATTACATCTTATAAGATCATAAGTTTACTTGTATGTATTTTGAGACACATAGATACAAATCAGATGTTAGGAAGATGAACCACAACTCAAGGTGTTGACTAAATGCTTCTATTTGAGTCTTAGGTTCATCAAAATAAGAATTTAAGTGAACTCCAATTATTGAGAAAGTTAATGTACAAATCATGTACATCTAACCAAAGAGCATGATTGGAAATTACTTTTGAAAACTCATTTCAAAACTATTTTGGAAAATCTTGGTGAAAACTATCTTTTGATTGACCTCATCTTTGATAAAATGGATACAAAATGGAGTGAAACATTGTAGTTTTTTTAAGGTTTCCAATTTTGTATCAATCTTTGAAAATAGGTTATATTTTCATATAAAACTATTTTTCCATAATAGTATATGTCATAAATAATATCTACACAAATTTCATGAATTTTAGAATTTTGTAAAATTATTTAGGAGTTTCTAAAATTCAGTCTGAAATTATTTTCAAAAATCAAAAACTCCAAATCGATTGGTGAAGATTTTCTGTTAGCACAGAAGCTCAAGTACCAACACCAATCGATTGTGTTAAATACTGAAAGTTAGGGGGCTAAAATGGTAAAATTTGAAACATAGGGGTCTTGTTGGGATTAACAAAATTTGGAGGGTCATTTTGTAAAAAACCAAAAACATTTAAAACCCTAACTTTTCCTGCCATTAATCCCCTCTCCCCATTTTTTTTCCTCGACTCCCTCTCCTCGACGCCGAAAAATCACCGCCGACCCTCGACGATTTCCCTGCACGCAAAGCCGTCGCCAGCACTTGTGAAGGGAACGTTGCCAGTTTCGTTGCCCTCCTCATCTTCTCCTTCTTCTTCCTTTTCTCCTTCGCTTGTTCCGGCGCCAACCTGATCCCGCCGCCGACCCTATGCAAGCAAGCCAGCTGCAATTGCTCCACGTGTGTCGATCGCGTCGCTGCCCTTGCGCAAGACCCGACACTGCTGCCGTGAGTTGAGGAAGCGTCACCTTGTTCTCCGGCCGAAACGAGGTAAGGGTTAGGTGTTGATGTTTGATTGATTGTAAGGATCATTTGGTGTTGTTCAATCTAAGATAATTTAACGATACTTTGAGTGGATCAGAAGGATGAACAAGTTTTGTTCAGATTTCTATTTCTTGATAGCAATGATATTATAGATGGATTCTTCTCTTGTGTTGTAGTGGTTTCCTTGACCTATTTGTGGCGAAAATAGAAACTAGTTTGGTTTATGTAGATCAGTACATGTGAATTGGAGTTCCTCCTTAGATCGAATTAAGGTTGTGTTGAATACCGAAAAATTAGGGGTTAAATGGAAAATTTTGAAAGCAAAGGGCTTAGTTGGAATTATCCAAACTTGGAGGGTATTTTTGCAAAAGAGCCAAAATCATTTTTAAGCCCTAACAATTCCCTCTCCCTGATTCAGTTTTCCGCCGTTCCTCCTCGCCCCAACGCCACACGCCCTTCGTCTCTGCCCGACGCCACTGCCCTTCGTTCCCAGCGAGGGAGTGCCACCTTTCCTTCCACTTCTTCTCCTTCCCTTCTTCTTTTTCTTCGTCTTCTATGGGCGCACGAACAAGAAGCCCCGTGACTCCTCTCCCTAGTGCAAGCCCTAAATTAATCATTCCTTTCTTTTCGCGATCTCCTCGAGGCCGTCTGGTGAGTATCGCGCTGGGAAGGGGGTGGAGTTGGATCACAAACTTCCTTGGGGTCACTGATCTTGACAGATTCAGAGTAAGAAGTTGCATCAGCACCAACTCGAAAATTTGTCACAGGTAAGACGTATTTGGTTTTGGATAATCTATAGATGAAATTGTGTAAGATCAGTAGGATGAATTGTAGTTGGTGTTGTTTTTTGGATCTTGTACCATTTTTGTTGCTTTTGGAGTTTCCTTTTTTTGTGTTCCTTGAGTTGTGTTGTGAGCTATTGAAGAATACCTTCATGGATTTGTTTTGGAGCATGTTCTGATTTAATGTTCTTGTCGATTTTTCT
Organism: Boesenbergia rotunda; assembly: GCA_024364735.1. Lineage (NCBI taxonomy): Eukaryota > Viridiplantae > Streptophyta > Magnoliopsida > Zingiberales > Zingiberaceae > Boesenbergia > Boesenbergia rotunda. The sequence goes on from JAGFNQ010001721.1 coordinate 35,433, forward strand.
TGTTGGTTTTCGCATCTGATTTATTGATGTCTTGTTCTTGATATATGTCGTGAATTGTTTAGTGGGGATTTTGAATTAGGTTTTGATCTGTTGGATCAGGTTGGAGTTTCTGAGTTTTGTGTTGATTTTGCACTGATTTGGTATTTGTGAAGTGTGTGGGCAGATTTGTTGGATTTCTATTATTGCCGTGAGCATTTGCTTCTGTACTATTTGTTTTTGAAGAAGCTCAGTTTGATGGGTTGAAGAGGGCAGTGCCATGTGATACCATGTAGGTGTTGTTTAAAATAGGAAGATGATTGTCTGATGATGTTTTTGTTGATCCCTATTTTGAATTAGATATTGTAGTGCCTTGTTTTGGAGATGAAGAGGGGTTGAGTTAGGTTCTAGTTATACTTAACAAAATGGCATTTGTTTAAATAGTTTAAAATTATGTTTTAATACAGGATGTTGACTTGGTATCGAACATCTGGACGGGATGTTCTATTCGTATATGGACTACATAAAAGGTGGGTACTTCTCCTTTGTACTCGTGTAGTTCTTTTATCTTAAAGCATGGTTGTTTATGTCTAAATATGTTGCTTGACATTGTTCTTTGCCATTGATTGTTTATTGTCATCGTTGATACCTTTCTTCGTTGATCTTTGAGTTATTCGAAACTTCGTATCCATACAGTCTTCCATTGAATTTCTATTCTGTAAAGTACCACTTGTACGCGAGTACTTAGAGGTTCATTAAACACAACTAGGTTTATTTGGCATTAGAAATATCCTACCTAGTAGTGTAGTTGCATAATCGTTGGTTTTCGATACTTGGTTGGTTGTATCGCTGCATCGTTGATACTTGTTGGATTTTGTTGTATCGTTGTTTTCCGATTGTTCATGCATCTTATATCATGCATCATATCTGCAAGTTGCATACTAACGACTATTGGCTTTCATTTGATTAAGCCGCCGTTAGTCATTTAGTTGCTCAGTTCATTTGATTAAGTCGTTGTGTCATGCACCATAAAGTTGTCATGGTAGTTGCTAGAGTGCGAGCAACTATCCTGTTATGTCACACATGTTGGAGTTGTAGGCAAACAGTGACACCTTCATCATTGATTAGAGGGATATTAGAGCTATTGATAGCTCCCCCTTTATTCCGGGGTTTGGAGCAATTGTCTCCCCAGCATTAGAGTTGTTGATAGCTCCCCCTTTATTCCGGGGTTTGGAATACTTGACTCCCCAGCATTAGAGCTGTTGATAGCTCCCCCTTTATTCCGGGGTTTGGAGCAGTTGGCTCCCTAGCATCATGTCCACTCAATCACGTGTATTAGTGGTATTCGTTGGAGTGCGTACAATTGTCACAGCCCTACCCACTCGGTCACACAGATGTGATGTGTTGGCGGCTAGAGCATTGATTGCATTTATGCATTTTCTTGTGCTTGTTGCATTAATATGAGCTATGGTTGCTACATTTGGTTGGCATGCATGTATATGGCGGTTTTATGGTTGTCGCGTTGTTTTATACATGCTTCGTTGTTATTCGGTTTTATACCATGTTGTTTTATATATGTTATGCATGTTTAGGTATTCTAATATTTTTTAGAGACTGTACCTATTGATTTCCCTACTTGTTTTATCTTCATATGTCATGCTTTTGTCTATTCTTATACCCGCTGAGTCCGCCAGGACTCACCACCCTTGCTTCTTTTTTTTGTTTCAGATAGCAGGTAGTTGCATTTCTTGGAGCCAGGAGAGGATCCAGTTGCCAGCCCCCCCAGTGTAATTGTTTTGGGTATTTGGTTTTAGTTGTTTTATTTTCTGCACTTTGGGAGTTTCACATTTTATTTATTTATCCGGTATCGTCTTGTTGGTTTGCTATGTTCATATCTTTTGGGTTTTAAATTTGTCTAAAGCTATTAACTGCGTGGTTGTGATTTTACTTTAATGTTAATGATGGCTGAGCCATTCTTAGATCTTCTATTTTGATATTAACTGTGTGGTTGTGTTTTTACTTTCTGTTTATGATGGCTGAGCCATCTTTTATGCTGAGAGGTATGTATATTTGTCCCAACTTGTCCGCTGTACAGGGGAGATGCTGCCCGATATTTGAGTAAGCATGTGTCTCTGGGGCCGTGACAAGTTGTGATGGCAATTGTGGTTTTGAAGTTTCTATTTTGGATTTGGTTTCGTGTCTTGGATCTTTGTTCTAGACGATGCTATGATATTATGAGCTAGATCAGTGTGGTTGGAGCACTGAACATGTTGTAGTTAGATAGTCTTATTATTGTTGTTGAGATTGGGTTGGAAGTTTGACTTGGGTATGAGCGGTTTGGTGTTTCCAGATTTCGTTATAGATCTTGGAATTAAGTCTATGTGGCATGGATTTTTGTAGAATAGTCTTTTGTTCCTATGAGGCACCCTATCGTGAGTTCCTGGTGGTGTTTGTATGAGTTCAGTTTTAGGGGTTGGACTTGTAGTTTAATGCTTTGACCTTGTGATAGTATATTCTATTTGAGAATTTCTCCTTGGTTAGGATTTAGAGTAGTTGATATTCTGATCAGACCTAGGCATGGTAGGGAATTGGGATTGGTGATGTTGATCTTGTGATCTTGTGAGGGTGCCGTGAGCTATAGGATTTCTACGAAGGAGAGGTGATCACTTGGGTCAGGCTTGGGTAAAACCTAACTTGGATCACACTATTTGGATACCTATTCTAGCAAGATGCGAATTAATTTAAACAGATGTGAAAATTAGGGATGAAGTCTAATATAATTTAGTATGTAGTTTAGCTTATGGTTGATTGTACAAATAGCTAAATTTAGTCCTTGACACAGGACCTTAACTTTGGACTCACACGGTTGATCGTGGGAGATTCTCTTCACGCTTACGAACTTCTATAATTAAGATGGGTACTTCTCCTTTGTATTCGTGTAGTTCCTTTATCTTAAATGCATGGCTTGTTATATCTGAGTAGGTCTGTTTGACCTTATTTTTTGCTGTTGTTTATTTTAATATCGCCCGTTGATACTTTTCTTATCTGGTCTTCGAGTTTAATCAAAAATTTTGTATCCGTACAGTCTCTTGTTGATTTTCTATTCTATAAAGTACCGCTTGTACGCGTCTACTTAGATGTTCATTAAACACAACTAGGGTTGGTTGGCATTAGAGACATTTTACATAGTAGTTTAGTTGCATATTCGTTGATTTCTGGTATTTGTTGCTTTTGTCGTTGCATCGTTGTTATTCGATTGTTTGTGCATATTGGTATCATGCACCATATCTACACTGTTGCATACTGACGACCGTTGGGCTTTCATATGGTTAAGCCGTTGTTAGTCATTTAGTTGCTTCGCCACCCAACCACTCGTTATGGTAGTTGCTAGAGTGCGAACAACTGTCCTATTACACCACACTCGATCACTCATGTACAGTGGATGTTGGAGTTGTAGGCAAGCAGTGACACCCTCACTGTTGTTTCCGAGGGATATCAGAGTTGTTGGTAGCTCTCCCTTTATTCTTGAGGTTTTTGGAGTAGTTGGCTCCCCAAGCATCCTGTCCACTCAACCACATATATCAGTGGTATTCGTTGGAGTGTGTACAGTTGTCACAGCCCTACCCACTTGGCCACACAGATGTGATGTGTTGGTGGTTTGACTAGCGTCAAGGGTGGCACATGTCATTGCATCAAATGCATCTATTGCATTTATGCATTTTCTTGTGTTTGTTGCATTTATATGAGCTATGATTGCTGCATTTGGTTGACATGCATGTATATTTGATACTATGTTATCTCGTATGTTATCACGTTGTTTTATACATGCTTAGATGTCCTCTATTTCATAGAGACTGTACACCATTGTATCTGTTGCTTTATATATCTTTTGATGTCATGCATTTGTCTACTCATATACTTGCAGAGTCCGCCTGGACTCACTGAAGGATCGTCTAGGCGTGCTAGAGGGGGGGTGAATAGCACTTTATCGTCGTTTGATCTCTACAGAATTGTTAGCACAGCGGAAATAATATGCAAAGGAAATCAAGACAATGCTAACAACAATATTTTTACTTGGTATCCACCCAGATGGGTGACTAGTCCAAGGATCCACGTCGTGAGCACCACTTTCACTATCGAAAACTCTCCTTGAGGTGGAGAAACCTTTACAGTCGATCTTCCTCTTTACAGGATGAAGAAATATGAGAGAGGAAGTATGAAACAATCTTCAGACGAGCAGCACTTCGACACTGTACGAAACCGTACCGTGCTCGTGCAAAAGGGTGCTCCTTTTATAGGTGAACAGGACAAACTCGCAGTCTGTCCAGCCCTGCACCAGTCGACTGCCCCAAGGGCAGTCGACTATTCTAGCATTAATTGCTAGCCAACGGCTAGTTTTCGGGGTATACCAGTCAACTGCCCCATGGGCAGTCGACTAGTCCGAGGCCGAAAACTTTCTGTGGGTTTTGGCAGTCGACTCCCCCATGGGCAGTCTGTTGGTGCAGAAAGCACCCAAGTCGAACCTGAGTTTTGATAATGGCAAAAGGGTTCAAAAGTTAAGTCTTATTTATTATCTAACATGCTACTCAAGTGTGCAGGAAAAGTCCTAGCGAAGGACTACTAGGCACTAGCGAAGGAATGCCAGGGTAAAAAGTCCTAGCGAAGGACTGCTAGGCACTAGCGAAGGAATGCACTGGCGAAGGAATGCCAGGGTAAAAAGTCCTAGCGAAGGACTGCTAGGTACTGGCGAAGGAATGCCAGGGTACTGAAGCCCTAGCGAAGGACTGCTAGGCACCAGGCGAAGGACAGCTTGGGACTGAAGACCTGGCGAAGGAATGCTAGGCACCGGGCGAGGGACAGCTTGGTATCGAAGACCTGGCGAAGGACCACTAGGAAAAAGTCCAACCGGAGGAGCCGGTTGGCATCAGGTAAATTCTCCCGAGAGGAGTAGGTGAGGATGCGTTCCCCGTCGAGGGAACAGTAGGCGTCGGTTCGACCTAGGGCTCCATTTGGGAGGCCCAAAGTCAGAACCAAGACAGCTAAGGCTGTATAAACTAACATATTACTGCTTTATGTTGTTTTAGACTAACCCTGGATGCAGGACCGAAGGAACGAGTGTCTGCAGCTCAGAGAGCCTCAAAGGAGTGAGGCAGCAGCTGACCAGGGCGCCCGGAGTGTCCCGGGCGCCCCCAAGGTGAACACAAAACAAAGCAAAGCAAAGTGAGCTTCTGCAGCTTATGGGCGGGGCGCCCCCGTGCTCCCGGGCACCCCCTATGCTCCCGGGCACCCCCAGCATCCCGGGTGCCCCAATGCAAGCCTACGAACCAGAAGCCAGCGAAGCCAAGGGATAAGATTTGACCCGTCAATGCGGGCACCCCCAGCGTCCCGGGCGCCCCCGTCAAGATCTGATCCCGAGTTTGAAGGGATCAGAAGCTGACCGAGTGAAAGTCGGATCGGCTGACACGTGGGGGGGCGCCCCCGACGTTCCGGGCGCCCCTAGGGCCTATAAAAGGGCCCTCGACCCCAAGGCTTCAAACAACACTAATTCCAACGATGTTACGTTTTTCTGCTCCTACGCTTTGCTCCAGAAACCTCCCAACTCGACACACAAGCGCCGACGACGTCCCTCTGCTCCAAGAAACATCCCATACCGGACGTCGGTAACGAAGAACTGTCATTTCATTTCTGTTATACTACTACTGTAATCTCTTTGTAAGAATTATTGCGCACATATAGGATTGCCCCCAGTAAACGGTCAACGACCGTGGGCCTTGGAGTAGGAGTCGACCTAGGCTCCGAACCAAGTAAAACTACCTGTGTTCGCAATTGTTTTTTTTCTCCGCTGCATACTTGCTCTAGTTTTCATCCGAAAAGCGTTTAACGATATTCACCCCCCCTCTATCGTTTCTCTCGATCCAACAAGTGGTATCAGAGCGGGGAAGTTCAAATTTAGTGCAACCACCAATTTGAAAATTTTTCGGATTTGTTTAAAATATTTTTTTTTATTCGTTCGAAATTCTTTTAATATTTTTTTTCGTTCGAAACTCTTCTAATATTTCTTTTTCTTTCGCATTTCTTCTCGTTGATCGAGGCTGGTGCAACACCCCTCGATAAATATTTTTTTTTCTTTATCCCACACTACTAATCCAAGACCAAGTCTTGGGATATTCCTTTTTTTGTGTGTCTAGTTTACATTTCAGATAAAATGGTCATGCAAGAAGGATTCAGCACAGCCAGACCTCCACTTTTCAGTGGAGAAGACTTTTCCTACTGGAAAAGTCGAATGGAGGTCCACCTGAAAACTCAGGTGGGCATGTGGATAATCATCTAGTCCGGACTAGAGATTCCGAGAAATGCTGAAGGAGTACCTCAAAGCTACACAGAGTGGGACACCGCTCTGAAACGGAAAATTGAAGCAGTTGCAAAGGCGACCCAGACCCTTCAATGCGGCTTAACAAAAGAAGAGCTGAACCGGGTGGGCCCTTTCAACAGTGCCAAGGAGCTGTGGGGGAAAACTGATCGAGCTGCATGAAGGAACATCAGACACTCGAATTGACTCCTGAACAAGCTGTATACCATCAAAATGGCCGACAACGAAACAGCAGCTCAGCTTCACGCCCGAATTCAAGAACTAATGAACGGGCTACACACCATTGGTCACAAGGTAGAAAACCGTGACCTAATAAGGTATGCTTTAAATGCTTTCCCGAAAAACACCTTGTGGGCATCTATGGTAGATGCATACAAGGTTTCAAGGGATCTTTCAAAAATTAAATTAGATGAATTGTTCTCTGAATTAGAGTTACATGAACAGACTAACTGCAATTTGGCCGAGAAAGGTATTGCCTTTGTTGCAGGTAAAACTGGAAGGATAACAAAGAAAAAGCCTCAACCTGAACCCGAGTCTAACTCAGACTCAGACTCAGAAGACGAAGAAGGAGATCGACCTAAGCTGGTCCGACTGGCCCGAAGCTACTACAAGGAACTGAAGAACCAAACCAACAGAAGGAAAGTCAGCCGAAGAAGGGATGAACCAGCTGAACCCGCAAACGAAAAGAACAAGCCCAACGTGACCTGCTACGAGTGCAAGAAGAAAGGTCACTACAAGACGGAATGCCCTAACTTGAAGGAAGCAAAGAAGACAAGGAAGAAAAAGGCACTTCAAGCAACGTGGGACGAGTCCTCCTCCTCCGAAGAAGAAGAGGTCCCACAGTTGAACCTACTAGCACTAACCGCCTCAGAAAAAGTCGAGACCGAGTCAGAATCAGAACAGGACGACGGCAGACTGACCTTTTCAGAGGATGGCGAAATCAAGGTAAGTGGATTTACTAGAAGTCAATTAAATGAATTAATATCTTATCTTTCTCGAGATTTGGCGAAAGCTAAACTCCGAGTCGAATCCCTCCGACAGGAAGTAAAACTCCTGAAAGAGGGAGCTGACTCTAGACCCTTAACCGAGAAGGTTCAAGAAGGAACCTCTACTCAAGTTGAAAAACTTGAGAAAGAGAATTCCTCCCTGAAAACTCAGGTTAAGGATCTTAGATCAGCTTTAGAACGATTCACTTCTGGTTCCAAGGGTCTTGACATGATTCTTGGAAAATAGAAATCCATTCTAAATCGATCCGGACTAGGCTATAGAACCAAATCTAGACAAAGATCCTATTTTGCTGTACTGAATCAGTCCAAAAATAAAGTTCAGGCATGGGTACCTAAACTGTACCTGAACAAACCAACTGGATCAAATCAGTATTGGATCCCCAAGGACAAGATTCACATCTTGCCTAACCATTACCGTGGCTTTAGTCCAGGGGGAGTCAAATTAAAAACTATATTTATTGTTAGATAGAATTTAATTCTTGATTGCAAATTGCTTGGTTGATTGTTTATTTAATTTCTGTAATTTACCATGCTTAGACTTAGGAATGGTTAGTTTAAGGACTGAACAAACTTAACTGAAACTTGACAACATAGTATTGGGTGGAGGTGAGATGATAGTACGTTAGGGAAACCAATTCTAATAAGATCAAGTATACTTGGTCTCTTTAGACTGGTGAAACTAGCCGAAGCTACCGATCCAAGACCCAAACTAGTTAGACCAGAATTTTTCAAAGATTAATTTTGAAAATGAAATTTCATTAAAAGGCTTTGTTAAGGAAAGGGTTGATGATCCAATAAGGCTACGACCAAAGAAGGCCTAGTGCCTCGCCAAAACCTGAAAGCCAATTTTTGAAATTCAAATTCAAATTATTCTTTGCCAAATTCAAATCTAACACAAATTTTCAGTTACTTGTAGATTTAAACATTCTTTTCAAAATAAATTCAATTGATTTCAAAATTATTTATGTGTTTCAAAATAAATAATAATTTTTCAAAATAATTTTACTTATCAAAACCTGTCTCACAAAACCTATAAGGCTAACGTGATTGAAAACCCTAGATTGAGTGAGACAGCAAAATTAAACTCAATTGTAATTGCTTTTTGTTTAATCTTGTAGTTCAGAACGCAGTCAAACCATGGTCAACGTGGTCAAACCATGGTTAACATAGTCAACCATAGTCAACCATAGTCAAAGCAGTCAAACCATGGTCAAACCAACTAAACCATGGTCAAACAATGACAAGACATCAAATTTGTCACTTCCTATACACTCCGGGCGCCCGTGACTCCTCGGGCACCCCCCCATAACTTTATCTTCTCTCAAGGCAAAAAGCTGCCTTTAATCCCTTGGTCAGGGCGCCCAGAACCACGCGGGCGCCCCCAACGCAGTCAATGCAGCAAAAGCTGCAAAATCTGCCTGACCAGGGCGTCCGGGCCACTCCGGGAGCCCCCAACCAGCTAAGTCTCTGCCATGGCAGAGACCACTGTCCCGGGCGCCCGGGAGCTCCCGGGCGCCCCCAATAACCTGCCTATAAAATGGCATCCGAACCCCCTCTTCTTCCCACACCAAAAACCATCCTCCTTCCTCCCTTCCTTCCTTCCAAGAAGATCAAGTGACACTTGTGTTTCCTCAATCTCAACCATGCCTCCCCGGTATGATTTGTTTTATGCATTTAGAATTACATTCCTAATTCCTTTTGCATTTAGAAATATTTTCTTAATTCATTTCTTATAAATGCATGTCTCTCAACTTAGAAAACGCCCAGCAAACCAAGCGAACCCCGGTACCGAACCGAGTCCCGACCCTAGGTTCCCGACTCTAGAACTATGTAATAAGTTCGCTCGAACAACTTACAAGCCTATTAAAACAAGCTATCTTAATAGACATTTCTTTACCCAATCATGTCCCTTAGCCATGAATGTTATAATCTTCTATCAATTAGATAATCTAGTATTCTGCACTCATACCATTAACATATCCTTATGTGCAGAATTTTATAATAACATAGTTCGACAAAACGATCTCATGTTTGTCACTACTGTTCAAGGCATACCCTTGTCGATCACTCCTACCTTGCTAAACCGATTCCTTGGACTACGACCCTCCCAGTCCACCTTTTGTTGCTATCCACCTAGGAATCCTCCATTTGATCCTCCCTACTCCCACATTACTTTAGACACACTTCACTCCTATTTCTATAGGGAAGCTAGACTCCCCGCAGATAGATGATTCCAGTCCGTTGACCTTCAAGCACAGGACTACGCCCTGTACAGAGTCCTGGTCCGCTGTATCTTACCACTCTCCACTAGAGATGTCGCGACCATGCGACCTTTCCATGCCTTCCTTCTGTATGCCTTGATCCATCACCTTGACATTGACATTGGGCTACACATGTTTCATACTATTCTGCATGCGTCCAGTGTTACGACCCAGGGACGAGTGCGCACTCCATTCTGCCACATCATCACCACCCTCCTTCATCACCACGGTCGTGACATTACCGTGGGTGAAATAACCGCGATGACCGATTTTGATGAGATAGGATTTAGGAACTTCTCTTTAGCTGGTCTAGAGGTATCGGCCACCGGGGTTTTGAGTTGGAGACGACAGCAAGCCGGGGCTCCGATCGACTCAGACGAGGAGGTAGACGTTGACGTTGCTGATCTCACAGCAGAGATACGGGACCATATAGATCAGCCTCCACCATCGACCATCGACCAGCGCTTCACACATATGCAGACGGAGATCCACAGTCTCCGAGAGGAGGTCGAGGCCTATCACATCGAGCAGATGGATGCTCGTAGAGCCGATCGAGAGGTGGCCGATGCACGATACATTGAGATGATGTCGCTTCTCAGATCATGGCAGCCTGGCTCATCTGACCACCCTGACCCTTCTTCATAGTTAGACTATTTTTAGCATTGTACTAAGTAACTAAAACTTGACTCATGCTTGACTCTACTGGACCTCTGTTTGACCAGTTAACCTATTTTGTTTGACTACTTATTTGACTTGAGTATCTAATCTTTACTATGCTTGGTAGAATAGGTTAAGTCTACTATTAGTTTTCTTACTACTTTGTCCATTTCAAAATTAGTTTTAAAATAGTTTTTAAATGCTTTCAAAATCAGCTTTTACTTAGTTTTGAAAAGTTTTAAAATAAAGTTTTTCACTTAGTTTTATTTTCAAAACTACCCCTTTCAAAACTAGGACTTTTTCGCAAATGGACTTAGCCTAGGCCCTAACCCTAGAACTGCATGCACCGATAGATTTAGAAGCCAGCATCTCACAAGCACCTTAGGGTACTTTTGATTGATAACTTAGAAAGGATTGAGATGCTTAGGTCTTTGCCTTAATTCAAGATGTTTTAAGTCAGTGCATCTGCAGTAATTGGGGCACTAAATACAACTTACACAGTAATCAAGTTAAGTGTCAAGTTTAGACAATCTAACTTGAAAAGAACACTTAACTTGACTAACCCTAGCGAAAACTACTGTTTATAACAGTTAGTAAGTAGCTAATTGGGTTAGACAGGTCCCTAAAAGAGGAAATTGAAATTGATTTGATTCTCATCATGAATTGGTTCAGTACAGCAAAATCATGCAAGTTATTTTCCTTTATGCAATTTAATTATTCTGTTTCTACTATATTTATTTGTGTTTGATATATGGCAAAGGGGGAGAGATAGGAAAGGAGAAAGTTTAAAAATTTTTTCTAATTTTTTTTCAAAATTTCAAACTCAATCCTTTATTTAAAAAGTACTTATACTAAGTTTTTCAAAGTACTAAATTTTTTTAAGTACTTAAGTTTTGAGAAACTTCCCTAAGTACTTATGTTTCTCAAAACTTCACTAAAGTACTTAAGTTTTTCAAACATTCCTAAATACAAACATTCCTAAGTACTTAAAACTAAAGTTTTTTTTCCTAAGTACTTAAAACTTAATTTTTCAAATTTTCCTAAAGTACTTCGAACTGAAATTTTCAAAAAATTTTCTAAGTACTTTGAACTGAAGTTTTCACTCAAAAATTTTCCTAAGTACTTTGAACTGATTTTTCTAAGCACTCAAACTTAAGTTTTCAAAATCCTTCTTAAGTTTTCAAAATTGTCTAAATATTTAAATCTAAATATTTTACAAGTTTTTCCAAAATACACAACCAAAATTATTTTGGAAAATATAAAGTTTCTGTTGAAAATTATTCTAAGTAAAATCCATCTTTAAACTTAGAATGTATTTTCAAAAACCCCACAAAGTTTTGAAAAATCTAGGGGGAGATTCCTTCTAGGGGGAGAAACAAAAATTTAATTTTTACTTGCTCTGATTAACTTAACTTTTTGAACCAGGGTTGCCATAAATCAAAAAGGGGGAGATTGTTGGTGCAGAAAGCACCCAAGCCGAACTTGAGTTTGATAATGGCAAAAGGGTTCAAAAGTTAAGTCTTATTTGTTATCTAATATGCTACCCAAGTGTGCAGGAAAAGTCCTAGCGAAGGACTGCTAGGCACTGGCGAAGGAATGCCAGGGTAAAAAGTCCTAGCGAAGGACTGCTAGGCACTGGCGAAGAAATGCCAGGGTAAAAAGTCCTAGCGAAGGACTGCTAGGTACTGGCGAAGGAATGCCAGGGTACTGAAGCCCTAGCGAAGGACTGTTAGGCACCAGGCGAAGGACAGCTTGGGATTGAAAACCTGAAGAAGGAATGCTAGGCACCGAGCGAGGGACAACTTGGTATCCAAGACCTGGCAAAGGACCGCTAGGCAAAAGTCCAACCGGAGGAGCTGGTTGGCATCAGGTAAATTCTCCCGAGAGGAGTAGGTGAGGACGCGTTCCCCGTCGAGGGAACAGTAGGCGTCGGTTCGACCTAGGACTCCATTTGGGAGGCCCAAAGTCAGAACCAAGATAGCTAAGGCTGTATAAACTAACATATTACTGCTTTATGTTGTTTTGGACTAACCCTGGATGCAGGACCGAAGGAACGAGTGTCTGCAGCTTAGAGAGCCTCAAAGGAGTGAGGCAGCAGCTGACCAGGGCGCCCAGAGTGTCCCGGGCGCCCCCAAGGTGAACACAAAACAAAGCAAAGCAAAGTGAGCTTCTGCAGCTTATGGGCGGGGCGCCCCCGTGCTCCCGAGCGCCCCCTATGCTCCCGGGCGCCCCCAACATCCCGGGCGCCCCCAGTGCAAGCCTACGAACCAGAAGCCAGCGAAGCCAAGGGATAAGATTTGACCCGGTCAATGCGGGCGCCCCCAGCGTCCCGGGCGCCCCCATCAAGATCTGATCCTGAGTTTGAAGGGATCAGAAGCTGACCGAGTGAAAGTCGGATCGGCCGACACGTGGGGGGGTGCCCCCGACGTTCCGGGCGCCCCTAGGGCCTATAAAAGGGCCCTCGACCCCAAGGCTTCAAACAACAATACTTCCAACGATGTTACATTCTTCTGCTCCTGCGCTTTGCTCCAGAAACCTCCCAACTCGACACACAAGTGCCGACGACGTCCCTCTGCTCCAAGAAACATCCCATACCGGACGTCGGTAACGAAGAACTGTCATTTCATTTCTGTTATACTACTACTGTAATCTCTTTGTAAGAATTATTGCGCACATATAGAATTGCCCCCAGTAAACGGTCAACGACCGTGGGCCTTGGAGTAGGAGTCGACCTAGGCTCCGAACCAAGCAAAACTACCTGTGTTCGCGATTGTTTTTTTCTCCGCTGCGTACTTGCTCTAGTTTTCATCCGAAAAGCGTTTAACGATATTCACCCCCCCTCTATCGTTTCTCTCGATCCAACACAGTCGATTGACCTGCCTTTCAGCTCAGCTCCAGCCACTCCGGACCTTCTCCTTCACGTATGCCTTCAGGTCTGCTCCCTTGGCTTGCCTCTTGAAGTCCTCTTCCTCTGGCTATCGTCCCTCAGATGCGCACGCAAGCCTTCCCTTGGCTTGCCTCCATGCCACCCTTCATGTGTGCCCTTGTAACGCCCATTTTTTTTTCATAAAGCGGCGTTACGCTAACATACTTAGGGCATGTGAGCATCATAAGGCAGCGGAATAACTTAAACTTACACATACATGCACCTAACTATCCTTGCTAACTTGGTGACATGGGAACTTAGCATTTTATACTTAACATCATATCATAAAGTCACATAGTCATCCATCAAGCACACAAGTAGCAAGTGTAAGTTGTTTAGACAACACCATCATAAAATTTGCATAAAACTTGTAATTATGTATTTCCTTGGCCAAGTCACTACCACACACATACATTCTTGCCCCTCCTGCTGCTTCCTTATTGTCCTCTCGCTTGATCTGCGGTATGAGAAAAATAAGACTATAAGCACATAGGCTTAGTAAGACTCTTTCCTACTCACAAAAATCCATACGTCACATAAACATAAACATAATGCTTCAATCCTACATATCATAGCATACTTCTTATCATAAACATAAACACAATCATGGAATCATTCTTAGCATGAACATAAATAAAATCATGGCATCATAATTTAGCATGAACACAAATGAAATCATGGCATCATAATTTAGCATGAACATAAATAAAATCATGGCATCATAATTTAGCATGAACATAAATAAAATCATGGCATCATAATTTATCTTGAACATAAAATCATGACATCATAATTTAGCATGAACATAAATAAAATCATGACATCATAATTTAGCTTGAACATAAAATCATGGCATCATAATTTAGCATGAACATAAATAAAATCATGGCATCATAATTTAGCATGAACATAAATAAAATCATGAGCATACATTTGCTATCATGGCATACTTCTTAACATAACACATGGGCATATTCTTAACATAAACATAAGCATATTATTCGCTATCATGGCATAATGCATAGCATGAATGAATGCATGGGTTGAATGCATAGACATAAGGATGCTTAATTTAAAATCATACTTTCTTTTAAATACTTAAACATAATCATAACATCATTGGGGTCCCCGGCTTGTACCACATACATACATCATATGCGCGCATCCCTAAGTAAATACGAGGTAGCTAGTCTCGACCTACTAGGGTAAGGACAGCTACGGTAGTCCTAGAACCGGGGCGTTCTTAAGGTGCCCATCCCTGTTGGACAGCTTCGGTAGTCCCAGAACCGTGGACAGCATAGTCGGTAGTCCAGAACCGGGGCGTTCTTAAGGTGCCCATCCCTTGGACCCATACTTCGGTCCGGTACAAGCCCATTCATAAAGTAAAATAACTTTACATGCTTCATCATTCATAAGACATTCATAGCATACTTAGACATAGCATAGCTTTGTTACATGAAGCATGACATAGAGCATACTTGACCTTTCATTGTTCATACTTAATGCATAGCATCATGATGCCTTAAAGGCATGAGCATTATCTTCATTCATAAAACATGACATGCATCTTCATTCATAAAACATGGCATGCTTACATAAAACATCATTCTTGTTCATAGTGCTTGCATTAACTTCATTCATAAACATGGCATGCTTACATAAAATATCATTCTTGTTCATAGTGCTTGCATGATCATGGCATATAAGGTAAGCATTGCATTATATTCATTAAACATGACATGTCTACTTAGACCATCATCCTATTCCATAGAGCTTGCATGATCATGATACATAAGGTAAGCATTGCATTTCATACATAAGTATAGTATCTATCACAAACATGCATAGGTGGGACTTCTATAAACCTGTTACATACTATCTAAGCGCATGGCATAGAACATAAGACATTCATGAATAAACTCTATTAAGCATGGCATCTAACATGAACATACAAACATGTAACATAGTACCTAAGGTTAGGATTATAGGTAACATAATTTCTACCACATGCTTGAACCTATATATATACATCATAATGAGCCATAAACCATCATCCTTCAAACCCTAACTCCACCTAAACCCTATTTACATTGCTTGGCCGAAACTTGCAAGGAAGGGTTCCATCATTCAAATAACCTGTAAGGTAGCATAAGGTAAAGAAATAACCATACATTACCTATAAGGCCATAGGAAGCTATTAGAGCTCATGATTAGGGTTAACCCTAATCTTTAGCCCTACTTCTTAGGGTTGGCCGAAACCTTACAAGGTCATGGGTGCATGGAAAAATTCCATAAAATTCCCAATCAAACATTAAACACCAACCATACCATACCATAGGGGCCTTTGGAACTCATACTTGAAGAAAACCTTAACTCCTTGCCCTAGAACCCTTCTTGGCCGAAACCTTTAGGGTTATAAAGCCTTGTGAAAATTCACATAAATCACCCTCAACCTCTCTTGTATCATGAAGATACACAAGATACATACTTGAAGGTTTAGATCCAACCCTAACCATGGATTCATGGTGTTGGCCGAACCCTAAAGGGGTCTTAGGGTACCCTACAAATTTCCCAAAATTATCTTCTATTCTATATTCATCATGAGAATACATTAGAAAACATGAGAGATATTTTTAACATCATTTGTGAACCCAAACACATGGTGGCCGAAAGTTCAAGGGCCAAGATCATGGGTTTTTCTCAACATAAAACCTAAACGAAACTTCATAATATGATAAACATCAAGGGGAACTATCATACCACAGGTGAGGGAGTCTTACCTTGGGTTTTCTTGATTTTGCACCTTGAATATAGAGAACCAAAAGAACTTCTTAGACCTTAGGTCACCTCTAGCCCTTGTAGCCTTGTGAAACCTTTAGATCTTGAAGATGAGGCCTTCTTGTGGAGCTTTTCCAAGGGAAAACCCCACTTGTGGGTTTCGGCTAGAGGGAGGAAGGAGGAGGAAGAAGAGTGGCTTGTAGATGAAGGAAGAAAAGTAACTCCCATGCCACCTCCCTCATTCCTTTATACTACATTAAGGAGGGTAAGTGAAGAGTCATGGTGTCTCTTCTCTTGATGACTCTTCATTTTCCCAAGCCTTAACTAAAATCCACTTCATTCCCTCATAGTACTCCCTTGCTAGGTGAATTGGTTAGCACATGCATGATGGTAGACTAGGTCCAAGGTTCAATCCTTGGTGCATGCACTTTATTTTTATTTTCTTTTTATTTTATTTTTTTCTTATTTTTGAAAATTCCCTAAAACTCACCCATAATCATGCTAATATTCCTAATTAAAATCCTTTTAGATTTATATTAAATTCTACCTAATTAAAACCCATTTTTGGAGCCCATATAAGGCTCATTAGTACTTAACTTCTCAATTTAAATAGGAAAATCATGCTAAAACTAGGTTGAACCTCATACTAATATCTCTAGGTTCCTCGAACACTATCTAGACATGATCAATATTTTAAAGAAAATATTGAGAAAATTTTCCGGGTCGTTACAGCCCTTGAAGTCCACTTCCCGGCTTGCCCTTGGAGCTCTCCTCCCTCGGCTCTCGTCCCTCGGATATGTCCAACATGTGTGATTCTCCAAGTCCTGCAAACTCAATCACACACATCAAATACAACATAACACTCTAACCTTAAACATATTCAACCACACACATTAAAACCATGATCTTCCAATCATTTAAGGGCCGATTGCCTCAACAATCTCCCCCTTTTTAATGTGTGGCAATATGTTTAAGTTAGAGATAAATAACAGTCACAATAACAATAGCAAAAGATAGTAATTGAAAAAGCATAAGACATAGTAACCCTAAGAGGTAACCTCCCCCTTAACCTATGTCTTCTCCCCATTTTCAATTCTAATCAAAATCCAAGTTAAGTATCCACTTAACACTCAACAATCTTTAAAATGTAAGACATATCAGAACCTAAAAGGTAACCTCCCCCTTAATCCATGTCTTGTCCTCATTTTTAATCATTCAAGGTTTAAGTGAGAAGGAAAACCTTAAACCATCCATTTCAAGTTAAAATTCTAACTTAAACCACTCATTCTCCCCCTTTGACACCATCAAAAGGATTGCCTCAAGCAACCCAACCCTAGGGCATCAAAAGTGAGAATAATGGATTTCTGAAATTTCTCATAGTTGCTGAAAAACACACGTGCCAGTCGACTGCCCATGGGGCAGTCGACTGATACGCTATCAGTTTCATTTTTCAGGTTTTCTGCCGAATTTCAGAAACCTCCAAAAAATCAGAAAAATTCCAAAAATTATAAAATTTTACAGACATGTTTGAAATGATATACTCTATCAGGGAAAAATATTAGTTCATATAAAATTTCAAACATGCATGACTTTTGATAAAAATCCAAAAACCTTGAAAACCACTACATTTTGTATCAAAGTTACAATCTAGTTTTGCAACCATATGACTTTTAAAAGCATGTCAAAGCATGTAAAGCATAAAATGGTTTTCAAAGGTTTAAAATGTCCAACTATGATCTTTGGGCAAAGTGTCCATTGATTACACACTTGCCTTCCCCATAGTTGGTTTAGTTTTCATATTTTGATACTTCTAATGGTTCAACAATGTGCCACAAGCACACGTGAGCCAAATGTATCACCCTAATGGATCAAGCACCCTTTTTCAAAGCTAATATCTCCAAGTTCATCCTAAACTTCCACAAAACACATTCCAAGACATCTTCTTAAGGATGTAAACTCCAATTCGGGAAGAGGCTTGGTAAAGATGTCGGCTAGGTTCGACTTTGATTCAACATAGTATAGTTCTATCTCTCCCCTTGCCACATGGTCTCTAATGAAGTGATGTTTCACTTCAATGTGTTTTGTCCTAGAATGGTGAACCAGATTTTTGATCAAATTGATTGTACTTACATTATCACACAAGACTTTGACCTTTATGTAATGTAACTCATAATCTTCTAAGGTGTGCATGATCCAAAGGAGTTGGGAAACACACTCACCCATTGCCACATATTCTGCTTCCGTTGTTGATAGGGCAACACATGGTTGTTTCCTACTACTCCAACTAACTAAGGAAGACTCAAGGAATTGACACTCTCCACTAGTGCTCTTCCTATCTAGCTTACAACCCGCATAATCAGAGTCAGTGTATCCAATTAGATCAACACTAGGGGTTTTAGGATACCAAAGTCTGACATTAAGGGTACCTTTGACATACCTTAGGATCCTCTTAACTACAACCAAATGGGACTCTTTGGCACAAGATTTGTACCTTGCACACATACCTACCGCAAAGAGTATGTCGGGTCTACTAACGGTTAGGTATAGGAGGCTACCAATCATGCTCCTATATTGTTTAGAGTCTACCATTTTCCCTTCAAGATCACTATCCACTTTTACATTGGTTCCTATGGGTGTAGATGCTACCTTAGCATTTTCTAAACCAAATTTCTTTAACATTTTCTTAGCATATTTGGTTTGAAAAACATGTGTACCTTCATTAGTTTGCTTAACTTGAAGGCCTTAAAAGAAGGTTAACTCTCCTACAAGACTCATTTCAAATTCATCTTCCATACACTTGATGAATTCTTGTAGGAAGTCATTGTTTGTTGACCCAAAAATGATATCGTCTACATAGACTTGGGCAACAAATATGTCATTGTCCTTAGATTTTAGGAACAAAGTAGGGGCAATTGTTCCTCTCCTAAACCCCTTAGACACCAAAAATGAAGAAAGTCTTTCATACCAAGCTCGGGGAGCTTGTTTCAATCCATATAAGGCTTTTCTTAATTTGAACACGTGTCTTGGATAGTTAGGGTCCTCAAACCCGTGGGGTTGCTCTACATAGACCTCTTCCATAATGATCCCATTAAGAAATGCCGACTTCATATCCATTTGGTGGAGTGTGAAACCCATGTGAGCGGCATAGGCTAGTAGAATTCTAATAGATTCTAACCTAGCTACGGGGGCATAAGTCTCATCATAATCTAGTCCCTCAACTTGGTTAAACCCTCTAGCTACCAATCTTGCCTTGTTCCTAGTGATTTTACCTTGGTCATCTAGTTTGTTCCTAAAGACCCATCTTGTGGTTACAATGGTGCAATCATTGGGCCTAGGAACTAACTCCCAAACTTCACTTCTCTCAAATTGATTTAGCTCTTCTTGCATGGCTAAAACCCAATCAGCATCTCCCAATGCTTCATCAATGGTCTTGGGTTCTAATTGGGAGATTAGAGCTATTTGACTAGTTTGATCCCTAAAATAGGACCTAGTCCTTACTCCTTGAGTTACATCACCAACTATTTGGTCAATAGGGTGATCATGGTGATGTCTCAAGGGCCTAGAGGTTGTGGGTTCATTTACTCCTTCTTCCTCATCCTCTAGGATACTTCTTACTCCCCCTTGATCATTGCCCTCCAAATGTAGGTCTTGGATTCTTTGGGCAAAGGGTTGGACCTCTTCTATATCCTTATCAATTGAGGCTTTTCTAGGGTAGGTACTAGTTGTTTCATCAAATTTAACATTCGAGGACTCTTCAATCACTTTTGTCCTCTTGTTGTAAACTCTATAACCCCTACTAGTCAATGAGTACCCTACTAGAATTCCTTCATCGGCTTTTGACTCAAATTTCCTTAGGTCATCTTTGGTATTTAAGATGTAGACTTTACATCCAAAGACCCTAAAATAGTGGACTTGAGGTACCCTTCCATTCCACAATTGAAAGGGTGTTTTCCCTAGAAACCTATGTACCAACACCCGGTTTTGAACATAGCAAGCGGTGTTAACCGCTTCGGCCCAAAAGTAGCTAGGAAGAGAATATACATTAAGCATAGTCCTAGCAGCTTCTTGTAGGGCTCGGTTCCTTCTCTCAACTACCCCATTTTGTTGAGGAGTCATTGGGCATGAAAATTCATGCTTGTATCCATTTTCAACACAAAATTGTGTGAAACTTACGTTTTGGAACTCCCCACCGTGGTCACTCCTAATTCGGTTTATTTTGGTATATTTTTCGTTTTCAACCCTTTTACTAAATCCTATAAAGATCTCTAGGGTATCATCCTTATGTTTCAAAAAATAAACCCATATAAATCTAGAAAAATCATCTACTATGACTAGACAATATTTACTCCCCACAAGTGAGAGAGTACTATGACAATCAAAAAGATCTATCTGCAAAAGCTCTAAAGGTAAAGAAGTAGTGGTTAGGGTTTTACCTTTGTGTGATGATTTTGATTGCTTACCCTCTTGGCATGCATCACACAATTTGGTCTTCTCATACTTGATCATTGGTAGTCCCTTCACCAACTCTTCCTTGGCCACTCTTGCAATGCTTCTCATGTTGACATGTCCAAGTCTCCGGTGCCACAACCATCCTTCTTCTTCTTTGGACATGAAACACTTAGCAACATTGTTAGTAGCATAAGTAAGATCAAGATAATACAAATTTGCCTCTCTAAACCCTTCTAATATGATAGTATTTGATTCATTATGCCTTATTATACATTTCCTAGCATAAAATTCAACTCTAAAGCCGGCATCACATAATTGACTAACACTTAATAAGATGAACTTCATATCTTTGATTAGAAGTACCTTATGTATAGAAATAGTGGAAGATACCTCAATTGTGCCCCTACTAATGATTTTCAACTTTTCACTATTCCCAAAGGAGACCGTTCCTTCTCTTAAGTAGCTAATAGTGGTGAATTTGCTCACATCCCCGGTCATGTGTCTTGAGCATCTACTATCTACTATCCACATAGTTGAGGCCTCCTTCACCTTTACCTAAATAACATGGAAAACATACTCTTTTGGTACCCATATCTTTGATCCATAAGCATCATTTAGAAATCTCTTAGGTACCCATGCCTTCTTTGTGTTTCCCCTAGCCCCTAGTCTCCTAGATGCACCAATCCTACCGGTAAGTGAGACAAAGGACACTTCCTTTGTCTTAGGACTATAACCCAACCCGGCCTTGTTATACACAACCCTTTGACTATTGATGATCATGTCCAGGTTACTAGATCCTACTTGGAATTTCCTAAGGGCCTTTGTGAGGTCATCTACTTGTTTCCTTAGTTCCCTATTTTCAGTTTCAAGATGTAAAGCATGTGAAGAAGTAGAACTAGCATGCAATTCTTTAAGTTTGGTGGATTCTACTCTAAGCATGGCAATTTCTTCTTTTAGATCCTTAATTTTACTTCTAGCCTTAGCTAAGTCCATGTTAGTGCTAGAGATGATCTTTACTAAAGTGGATGAGGGTAAGTGATATACCTCACTTACCGAAGCTTCTGACTCTGATGATGAAGTGGATGAGCTCTCATCTTCACTTCTTGAGCTTCGTTCATCATCTGATGAATCTGAGTGGTCTTGTGCCATAAGAGCGAAGTAGGAGACTTGCTCTTCTTCTTCCTCTGAGGATGATGGATCATCCCATGTCGCCTTTAGGTTGGTGGCACCCTTTTACTTTCCCTTTGACTTTTTCTTGTCACTCTTCTTCTTCTCCTCCTTGTCATCTCTTTTTTTCAATTGGGGGCACTCGTTCTTCATGTGTCCCTCTTGGTGGCAGTTGTAGCATATGATATCTTTGGCCTTACCCTTACCTTTGGACCCTTTCCTAGCATAGGACTTGTTAGACAAACTTTTAAAAGCTCTACAAAATTTTCTTACCATGAACGCCTCTTGATCGCTATCCAAGGAGGTGCTGGATTCCTCTGAATCTGATGAGGATGAGTAAACCACCTTCTTCTTCTCCTTCCTCTTCTTCTTCTCCTTTTCTGCAACAAAGACAATACCTTTCTCTTTGGCCGAGACATTAGCTTGCTCGTGTAGCTCAAATTCACAGAAAAGGTCGTCTAATTTAACAATTAACAAATCCCTTGATATCTTGTAAGCATCAACCATGGATGCCCATAAGGTGGTTCTCGGGAAGGCTTGTAGAACATACCTGACGATCTCCCGGTTCTCGATCTTCTCTCCAATCACATGGAGCTCATTGATCACTTCCTTTACCCTTCCATGTAGCTGGCTGACGGTCTCATTGCTCTTCATGGATAGGGATTGTAGTTGGGCCACTAGCAAGTCCTTCTTGGCTCTTCTGGACTCGTTTGACCCCTCGTTCAATTCCCCAATTTGTCCCACAGTTTCTTGGCGCTCTTGAACGGCCCCACCTTGTTCAGTTGCTCCTTCGAGAGCCCGCATTGCAGTGTGGTGGTGGCCTTGGCATTGGATTGTGCCCTTTTCATCACCTCCTTTGACCAGGATCTCATCGGTGTTGGTTCTCCTCTTTCATCGACGGGTGCCTCGAAGCCATCTGCGACACTAATCCAGTTCTCAATATCATTCATAAGGTAGTATTGCATCCTACCTTTCCAATAAGCGAAGTCATTCCCGTCGAAGAAAGGTGGTCGTGCAGTGGAGTATCCCTCTTGAAACGCCATTAAGTTTGCTCCGGTTGACGGTTAGTTCTTCCGAAACGCACCGGCTCTGATATCAACTGAAGGATCATCTAGGCGTGCTAGAGGGGGGGGTGAATAGCACTTTATCGTAATTTGATCTCTACAGAATTGTTAGTGCAGCGGAAATAATATGCAAAGGAAATCAAGACAATGCTAACAACAATATTTTTACTTGGTATCCACCCAGATGGGTGACTAGTCAAAGGATCCACGCCGCGAGCACCACTTTCACTATCGAAAACTCTCCTTGAGGTGGAGAAACTTTTACAGTCGATCTTCCTCTTTACAGGATGAAGAAATATGAGAGAGGAAGTATGAAACAATCTTTAGACGAGCAGCACTTCGACACTGTACGGAACCGTACCGTGCTCGTGCAAAAAGGTGCTCCTTTTATAGGTGAACAGGACAAACTCGCAGTCTGTCCAGCCCCGCACCAATCGACTGCCCCAAGGGCAGTCAACTGGTCTAGCATTAATTGCTAGCCAACGGCTAGTTTTCGGGGTATACCAGTCGACTGCCCCACGGGCAGTCGACTGGTCCGAGGCCGAAAACTTTTTGTGGGTTTGGCAGTCGACTCCCCCATGGGTAGTCGACTGCCCTGCAGTCGACTTCCCTGCCTCTCAGCTCAGCTCCAGCCACTCCGGACCTTCTCCTTCACGTATGCCTTCAGGTCTGCTCCCTTGGCTTGCCTCTTGAAGTCCTCTTCCTCTGGCTATCGTCCCTCGGATGCGCACGCAAGCCTTCCCTTGGCTTGCCTCCATGCCACCCTTCACGTGTGCCCTTGAAGTCCACTTCCCGGCTTACCCTTGGAGCTCTCCTCCCTCGGCTCTTGTCCCTCGGATATGTCCAACATGTGTGATTCTCCAAGTTCTACAAACTCAATCACACACATCAAATACAATATAACACTCTAACCTTAAACATATTCAACCACACACATCAAAACCATGATCTTCCAATTATTTAAGGGTTGATTGCCTCAACACTCACCACCCCTACCACCTATTTTTGTTTCAGGTAGCAGGTAGATGCATTACCTGGAGCCAAGAGAGGATCTAGTTGCCAACCCCACAGTATTGAGTCGGTTTGGAGATTTGGTTTAGTTTCCATATTTATTCCAGATTTACTTCTTAGTCTGATATTTATTTTTTCTTATCTGGTATCGTCTAAGAAGATTTCTATTTATCTTAGTTAAGTCCGAAAAATAATAATAATAATAATAAGGGGCTAGTTAGGTTTATTTATAAAATTACCCCACTTACTAAAACCCGTTCCTTTTCTTTCCTCTTCGCAAACTGCGCTGCAGCCCCTTCGCATTCCTTTTTCTCTTGCTTGACTCCGAAGTCGGCACCGCCTCTACCCCCTCGTTTTTCTCCTCTCCTTCATCTTCTTCTTCTTCCTCTTCTCCTTCTCATCTTCCGATGCCATCTTGTTTCCCCGCATCGTCGCACGCGAGGAACCACAGCACCGCATCCCTAAGGGCGATCCCTTCTCCACGCGAGACCCTAGCCGACGCCGCCGCACCTTTCTTCCCTTTATCGGAGAGCGGAGACGTCGCAGAGAAGATAGATTTGTGTTCTCCATCACGTCTTTGGACCTCAAATAGTCACTGCTGCGCCTGTCATTCGTCACCGGAGCCGCGTCACCTTCCACCTAATTTCTGATCGTCGGTACTGGCACTGGTAAGAATGGATTATTATTGGCAATCCAATGTGTTAAGGTCTGATGATTGTTGGTATTCTCCTATGGGTCTTGTATCTTGTTGTGCCCTGATTTGGTTGTGCCCTGAGCTTGGGAACCCCTGTTGCGGTTGGTGGTGTTGTTATCTGTTGGATTGAAAAAACCGATAGAGGGGGGGGGTGAATATCGGAAATCGTTTTTCGGAAAACTTAGAGTAAGTACGCAGCGGAAATTAAAAATCACAACACAGAGACACAGTCGATTTTACTTGGTTCGGAGCCTGTGTCGACTCCTACTCCAAGGCCCACGGTCGTTGACCGTTTACTTTGGGCAATTCTATATTTGGCGCAAAGACAGTTTACAATATTGAATACAGAGTAAGTGCAGTAAACTTTAACAATAAAAAGAAAGATGCTCTTCTTTTACCGACGTCCGATTGTAGGTTCACTTGTTCGGAGCAGCGGGACGTCGTCGGCTCGACTTGGAAGGATTCCGGGGCCAAGCGCGTGAGCAGAAGAGCGTAGAAGCGTTGCTTGGAAGTTGTGTTCTGAAGCCTTGGTCGAGGGCCCTTTATATAGGGCCTGGGGGCGCCCGGGACGTCGGGGGCGCCCCCCACGTGTCCTTCGATCCGTCAAGTTCTCGGTCAGCGTCTGATCCCTTTATCTTCGGGATCAGCTTTGACCGGGGCGCCCGGAGCGCTCGGGGCGCCCGGATTGACCGGGTCAAGGTGTTATCTGGCTTCGCTGGCTTCTGGATCGAGGCTTGCGCATGGGGGCGCCCGAGATGCAGGGGGCGCCCGGGAGCAGCGGGGGCGCCCGGGACCACTGGGGCGCCCCGCCCAGCAACTGTTCGAAGCCTTTTTTCTTCAACTTGTTTTGTATGCACCATGGGGGCGCCCGGGGCACTCCGGGCGCCCTACTCAGCCATTGCCTCACTCCTTTGAGGCATTCTGAGCTGCAGACACACATTCCTTCGGTCCTGCATTCAGGGTTAGTCCAAAACATAATAAAACAATAAAACATTAGATTATACAGCCTTAGCTGTCTTGGTTCTGACTTTGGTCTCCAAAATGGAGTCCTAGGTCGAACCAACGCCTACTGTTCCCTCGATGGGGAACGCATCCTCACTTACTCATCTCGGGAGAATTTACCTGATGCCAACCGTTCCTCTGGTTGGACTTTTGCCTGACGGTCCTTTATCAGGTCTTGGATGTCGAGCTGTCCTTCGCCCGGTGCCTAGCATTCCTTCGCTAGGGCTTTGTTTCCTGGCAGCCCTTCGCCAGTGCCTAGCAGTCCTTCGCTAGGGCTTTGTTTCCTGGCAGCCCTTCGCCAGGTGCCTAGCAGCCCTTCGCTAGGACTTGGTTTCCTGGCAGCCCTTCGTCAGTGCCTAGCAGTCCTTCGCTAGGGCTTTGTTTCCTGGCAGCCCTTCGCCAGGTGCCTAGCAGCCCTTCGCTAGGACTTGGTTTCCTGGCAGCCCTTCGCTAGGACTTTGTTTCCTGGCAGCCCTTCACCAAGTGCCTAGCAGCCCTTCGCTAGGACTTTGTTTCCTGGCAGCCCTTCGCCAGGTGCCTAGCAGCCTTCGCTAGGACTTTTCCTGCACACTTAGTGAACATTGTTAGATCACAAATAAACTTAACTTTGAATCCTTTGCCAATATCAAAATAAGATTCGATATGGTGCTTCCTGTACTAACATTATCTGGTTTGTCTTTGCCTACTGCCATGTGTTCTATGTAGACCTTGGTGTTGGTTGGCTGCTGGATCTAAAGGTTTCGGTTATAATTTTGTTTTTGGTTTGAAGTTAAATTCAATTTGGCTAGCTCCTGTTAATTCTAGGTTTCAGATGGTTTTGTTTTAGGGTCTATGATAGATTAGTTGGAGTATCTTCTAAATCTGAGTTGTTCCAGATTTATTCATAGAACCTATTCTGTGTGATTTTCTATGCTGTGTATGGATGGGTTGCTATGGATAGAGAGGTTTTTAGATCCATTGTGGAAGAATCTGTGTTAGTTGTTGGGATGAGAATAGCTTTGGTTCTATATGTTTGAATTTAGTCTTCCTTTTTGCCGTGTATACTTGGGATCTTGGCGCTAATTGATCTTATGGATGTTCATTAGTGATTGGAACTCCATGTCCTGCGAATTGTGAATAAATTGGGTTAAGAAGAAATTATTCGTTATTTAGGAATTAATTGAATAAATGTTATAATTAGGATCTATCCTAATCATGTTAGTATTTTAGTTGGCTAATTTATTAATTTTATAATTAGTTAAATTTTATCATTTATATAGGACCTTGATTTGGATTCGTTTGGTTGATCTTGTCCTCTTCGTTTACGAACTTCTATAAAAGGCGGGTACTTCTCCTTGGTACTCTAGTAGTTCTTTTATCTTAATGCATGACTTATTATGTCTAAATAGGTTTGCTTGACTTATTCCTTGTTGTTGTTATTTTATATCACCTGTTGATACCTTTCTTGTTTGACCTTCGAGTTTAAATCGAAAATTTATATCCGTACAGTCTCTTGTTGATTTTCCATTGTTTAAAGTACCGCTTGTACGCGAGTACTTAAATGTTCATCAAACCCCACTAAGATGGTTGGCATTAGAGACACCCTACCTAGTAGTTTAGTTGCATATTCATTGGTTTCTGTTTGATTTCTAGTTTGTTGTTTTTGTTATTGCATCGTTGTTATTCGGTTATTTGTGCTTATTGGTATCGTGCACCATGTTGGTGCAGAAAGCACCCAAGTCAAACCTGTGTTTTGATAATGGCAACAGAGTTCAAAAGTTAAGTATTACTTGTTTTCTAACAAGTTACTCTAGTGTACAGGAAAAGCCCTAGCGAAGGACTGCTAGGCACTGGCGAGGGAATGCCAGAGTCAAAAGCCCTAGCGAAGGACTGCTAGGCACCTGGCGAAGGAATACCAGGGTAAAAAGCCCTAGCGAAGGACTGCTAGGCGCCAGGCGAAGGACAGCTTGGGACTAAAGCCCTAGCGAAGGACTGCTAGGCGCCAGGCGAAGGACAGCTTGGGACTAAAGCCCTAGCGAAGGAATGCTAGGCACCGGGCGAAGGACAGCTCGGCATCCAAGCCCTGACAAAGGACCGTCAGGCAAAAGTCCAACCAAAGGAGTGGTTGGCATCAGGTACATTCTCCCGAGAGGAGTAGGTGAGGACGCGTTCCCCGTCGAGGGAACAGTAGGCGTCGGTTCGACCTAGGGCTCCATTTAGGAGACTAAAGTCAGAACCAAGACAGCTAAGGCTGTATAAACTAATAATTAATTGTTTTATTGTGTTTTGGACTAACCCTGGATGCAGGACCGAAGGAACATGTGTCTGCAACTCAGAGAGCCTCAAAGGAGTGAGGCAGCAGCTGAGCAGGGCGCCCTGAGTGTCCAGGGCGCCCCCAAGGTGAACCAGAACCAAGTGAAGCAAAAAGGGCTTCGGCTACTTACTGGGCCGGGCGCCCACAGCAGCCAGGGCGCCCTCAGCAGCCAGGGCGCCCTCAGCAGCCAGGGCGCCCCGCGCCCAAGTCTGCGAAGCTTCATCTTTATCCACAGCCGAGATTTCTGCGCGGAAGAAGTCAGCCAAGGCGCCCTCTGCGACCAGGGCGCCCCCAGAATCAAACTTATCCCTATTCGGATGGGATAACGTTTGACCGAGCTAAAAGCGGATCGCTTGACACGTGGCAGGGCGCCCCCGACGTCCAGGGCGCCCCGAGGTGCTATAAATAGCACCCAACGCCCAAGCCTTCAACAACAACTTCAAAACAACGTTTCTACGCTCTTCTGCTCTCGCGCATCGCCCCGGAATCCTTCCAACTCGAGCCGACGACGTCCTGCTGCTCCGGAAAAAGTCGATCTTCCTCGGACGTCGGTAAAAAGAGATATTTAAGTTTACTGTACTAAATTCTGTAATAATTTTCTGTAAACTATTTGCGCCTGATATAGAATTGCCCAAAGTAAACGGTCAACGACCGTGGGCCTTGGAGTAGGAGTCGACACAGGCTCCGAACCAAGTAAAATCGACTGTGTCTTTGTGTTTCTAATTTTCGCTGTGTACTTGCTCTAAGCTTTCCGAAAGAAAAACGATTTCCGATATTCACCCCCCCTCTATCGGTTCTCTCGATCCAACAAGTGGTATCAGAGCGGGGAAGTTCAAACTTGGTGCAACCACCAGTTTGAAAATTTCTTTTCGGATTTTCTTTATTATTTTTTTTTATTTCAAATTTTTAAATATTTTTTCGTTCGAATTTTTTTTCGTTAATCGAGGTTGGTGCAACACCCCTCGATATTTTATTTCCCTTATCCCACACTACTAATCCAAGACCAAGTCTTGGGATATTTTTCTAGTAGTTTTCTTTTTCAGCTTAAATGGCTATGCAAGAGGGATTCAGCACCGCCAGACCTCCACTTTTCAGTGGAGAAGACTTTTCTTACTGGAAAAGTCGAATGGAGGTCCACCTGAAAACTCAGGTGGACATGTGGATCATCATCCAGTCCGGTCTGGAGATCCCCAAAAACGCCGAAGGACTACCTCAAAGCTACTCGGAGTGGGACAACACCCTAAAGCGCAAAATAGAAGCCGATACAAAAGCAACACAAACCCTACAATGCGGGCTGGCAAAGGAAGAGCTTAACCGAGTAGGCCCCTTCAACAGTGCCAAGGAGCTGTGGGCAAAATTGATTGAGCTACACGAAGGAACGTCAGACACCAGGATCAGCAAGAGGGATCTGCTCCTGAACAAATTGTACACTATCAAGATGGCCGACAACGAAACAACAGCCCAACTCCACGCACACATCCAAGAATTGATGAACGGTCTTCACACGATAGGTCACAAGGTTGAAAACCGTGACCTAATAAGGTATGCCCTAAACGCTTTCCCTAGAAATACCTTGTGGGCATCTATGGTAGATGCATACAAGGTTTCAAGGGATCTCTCTAAAATTAAATTAGATGAATTATTTTCTGAGTTAGAACTTCATGAGCAGACTAACTGCAATATGGCCGAGAAGAGTATTGCCTTTTTTGCAGGAAAAACTGGAAAATCGACAAAAAAGAAACCTCAACCTGAACCCGAGCCCAACTCTGATTCAGACGCAGAAGATGAAGAAGGAGATCAATCTGAGCTGGTCCGACTGGCCCGAAGCTACTACAAAAAATTGAAAAATCAAGCCAACACACGGAGGACAAGCCGAAGAAAGGACGAACCAGCTGAACCAGCAAATGACAAACACAAGCCCAACGTAACCTGCTACGAGTGCAAGAAGAAGGGCCACTACAAGACAGAATGTCCAAATATGAAGGAGTCCAAGAAGACAAGAAGGAAAAAGGCACTCCAAGCAACCTGGGACGAATCTTCCTCAGAAGAAGAAGAGGAAGCACCCCAATCAAACCTACTAGCCCTGACCGCCTCAGAAAAAGTCGAGACTGAGTCAGAATCAGAACAGGACGACGGCGAGCTAACTTTTACAGAAGACGGTGAAATTAAGGTAACTGGTTTTAATAGATGTCAATTAAGTGAATTAATTTCATTTCTTTCTCGAGATTTGGCAAAAGCCAAACTCCGAGTCGAATCCCTCCGACAGGAAGTAAAACTCCTGAAAGAGGGAGCTGACTCTAAACCCTTAACCGAGAAGGTTCAGGAAGGAACTCCTACTCAAGTTGAAAAACTTGACAAGGAAAACTCCTCCCTGAAAACTCAGGTTAAGGATCTTAGATCAGCCTTAGAACGATTTACTTCTGGTTCCAAAAATCTTGACATGATTCTTGGGAAACAGAAGTCCGTTCTAAATCGATCCGGACTTGGCTACCGAACCAAATCCCGACAAAGATCGTATTTGGCTGTACTGAATCAGTCCAGAGGAAAAATTCAGGAATGGGTACCTAAACTGTGCCTGAACCAACCAACTGGATCAAATCAGTATTGGATCCCCAAGGACAAGATTCACATCTTGCCTAACCATCACCGTGGCTTTAGTCCAGGGGGAGCCAAACTGAAAACAATATTTATTGTTCATTAAAATTTAATTTTTGATTGCAAATTGTTTGATTGATTGTTTATTTAAAATTTCTAGAATTTACCATGCTTAAAATTAGAAATGGTTAGTATAAGGACTGAACACACTTAACTGAAACTTGACAACATAGTATTGGGTGGAGGTGAGATGATAGTACGTTAGGGAAGCCAATTTGGCGAAACTAGCTGAAGCTACCGATCCAAGACCCAAACTAGTTAGACCAGAAATTTTTCAAAGAATAATTTTGAAAATGAAATTTCATTAAAAGGCTTTGTCAAGGAAAGGGTGGATGATCCCATAAGGCTACGGCCAAAGAAGGCCTAGTGTCTCGCCAAGACCTGGAAGCCAATTTTTGAAATTCAAATTCAAATTAATTTTTGTCAAATTCGAATCTAACACAAAATTTCAGTTATTTGTAGATTCAAATATCTTTTCAAAAATTTAATTGTTTTCAAAATTAAGTTCTTCAAAAATTCAATCGTTTTCAAAATTAATTAAGTTTTCAAAATTTAATTATTTTTAAAATAAACTTTCAACTTTCAAAACTATCAAAATTTGTCTCACAAAACATATAAGGCCAACGTGATTGAAAACCTTAGATCTGGGTGAGACAGTAAAAGTAAGACTCAATTATGACTCCTTTAATACCTGTATTGTAGTTAAATCCTATATTTCAAACCATGGTCAACATAGTCAAACCATGGTCAACATAGTCAAACTATGGTCAAAATAGTCAAACCACGGTCAAAATAGTCAAACCACGGTCAATATAGACAAACCATGGTCAAAACACTCAAACCAGGTCAAATCTGGTCAAATGCACTCCCTTAGGGTTAAAAGCTAGTCCTTAGGGCGCCCAAATCCATGTGGGCGCCCCAAGACTGGTCAAAAAGCTCCTCTGCCACTGCACGCTGACCAGGGCGCCCTGGTGCTCCAGGGCACCTTCGTATACCCCTTCATTGGTCAAAAGCTGCCAAAAGGAAGCTGCAGCTCTGTTTAGGGCGCCCTCGTCAGGCGGGGCGCCCTCCCACAGTCCTTCAATGGCAGAAAGCTGCCAAAAGGTAATTGCAGGCCTGGTCAAGGCGCCCTCACCGGTCGGGGCGCCCTCGCCAGTCAGAGCGCCCTACCGAGAAAGGGCGCCCTAAGCAGCCTATAAAAAGGGGCTACCTTCCCCTTCTTCTCTTCACACTCAAACCAATCCTTCTCCTCAATTCTCTACCTTCCAAGAGATCTTGCAACCCTCTCAAGCCCTCATCTTCAACAATGCCTCCCCGAGCAAACCGGTATAATTTTTTTTGTTTGTTAAGTAAATTTCCTTTCATTTTTTTTAAATGCATACCTTCTTTAAAGTGTACATCCTTTCTCTTAGAAGACGCCGACCTAACCAGGCAGAACCCGGTACTCAACCTAGTCCTGATCCTAGGTTTCCAAATTTAGAATTGTGTAACAAGTTCGCTCGCACCACCTATAAACCTATCAAGACGAGCTATTTGAATAGACAATTTTTCACCCAATCCTGTCCCCTAGCAATGAACGTCATAAACCTTTACCAACTTGATAATCTCGTATTCTGCACCCACCCAATTAATACTTCCTTGTGTGCAGAATTTTACAACAACATAATCAGACAGGATAATCTCATGTTCTCCACCACTGTTCAAGGAATCCCCTTAACTATCACACCAATATTACTCAATCGATTTCTAGGACTACGACTTTCGCAGTCCACTTTCTATTGTTACCCTCCTAGGGAGCCTCCCTTTGATGCCCCTTACTCTCACATCACCTTAGATACATTACACTCTTACTTCTTTAGGCGACCCATGGCCAGACGATTTCAGTCTGTCGAATTAGAGGTCCAGGACTACGCCCTATATAGGGTCATAGTCCGATGTATTCTGCCATTATCCACCAGGGACGTCACCACTATGAGACCATTCCATGCCTTTCTCCTGTACGCCTTGATTCACCAGCTAGACATCGATATAGGGCTTCACATGTTTCATGCCATCCTACACGCATCCAGCGTCACCACGCAAGGGCGGGTACGCACACCCTACTTCCACATCATTACTTCCATATTACATCACCATGGTAGGAACATTACCGAGGGAGAGATGACCGATTTAACCGATTACGATGAAATAGGCTATAGAAACTTCGCCCTAGCAGGTATAGAGGTGTCCGGTACCGGGGTCCTGTCCTGGAGACGTCAGAGAGTAGCTCCCCAGATCGATTCGGACGAGGAGGTTGAGTACGATGTCGCAGATGTAGCCGCAGCAGCCCGAGCACATATAGACGAGCCTGCTCCACCGACTCTGTACGAGAGAGTGACACAGCTCGAGACACGGGTCCAAAGCCTCCGAGAAGAAGTGGAGGTAAACCATAGTGAAGACAGAGAGACAAACCTAGGCTACTACACCAGCATCATGAGTACCCTCACAGCTAATAGGGAGGCCAGAGATGCCCAGTATCATGAGATGATGACACTGTTCCGATCCTGGCAGCCTGGGTCGTCTGACCACCCTGGACCCTCTTCTTTTTAGCTAACCTATTTCCAGCGTTGTACTAAGTAACTTGACTCGTGTCTTGACTATTCTGCACCTTTGCTTGATCAGTAATCCATTTGGTTTGACTATTATGTCTAATCTTGATTGTGCTCAGTAGATTAAGTTAACTCTATCTTACTGCTCTATTTTTTATTGTTTCTAAAAATAGAATTTGAAAAACTACTTTACTTAATTTCAAAATCAATTTTTATTTTTCGACTTAGTTTTATTTTTATTTTCAAAACTACCCCTTTTCAAAACTAGGGCTTTTTAGAAAATGGACTTAGCCTAGGCCCTAACCCTAGAACTGCATGCACCTATAGACTTAGAAGCCAGCATCTCACAAGCACCTTAGGGTACTTTTGATTGATAACATAGAATGGGTTGAGATGCTTAGGTCTTTGCCTTAATTCAAGATGCTTTAAGTCAGTGCATCTGCAGTAATTGGGGCACTAAATACAACTTACACAGCAATCAAGTTAAGTGTCAAGTTTAGAAAATCTAACTTGAACAGAAATACTTAACTTGACTAACCCTAGCAAAAGCTACTGTTTATAACAGTTAGTAAGTAGCTAATTGGGTTAGACAGGTCCCTACAGAGAAAATTGACTGATTTGATTTAAATCTAATAATGAATTGGTTCAGTACAGCAAAATCTTACTTATTTCCTTTATGTAACTTTTTCTGCTATATTTATCTGTTTTTGATATATGGAAAAGGGGGAGAGATAGGAAAGGAGAGAGTAAATCATTTTTGCTCAAATATTTTTTACTCTATCCTTTATTCAAAAAGTTTTCAAAATCTTCTTATCCTTTATTCAAAAAGCTTTCAAAAATACTTAAGCTTTTTAAAATTTTTCTAAGTACTTAAACTTTTCAAAAACCTTTTCAAAATTAGCTAAGTACTTAAGCAAATCTTCTTCAAATTATTAACTAAGTACTTAGGTTTTTCAAATTTATTAATTAATTAAGTACTTAAGTTTTTCCAAATTTATTAAGCACTTAAATCTTCCAAATTTATTAAGTACTTAAATCTTCAAAATTATTAAGTACTTAAGTTTTCCAAATGTACTAAAGTTTTTTCTTACTAAGTAGTTAAGCTTTTGAAATCTTACCAAGTACTTAAGTTAACACTTTCAAAACTTTTGAGTACCTTAAAACTTAAGGCTTCAAACATTTTTAGTACTCTAAAATCATGCTTTCAAAAACTCTCCTATGTACTTTTAACTTAAGTTATCAAAAGAATTCTAAGTACCTAAAACTTAAGTTTTTAAAGTACAAATAAAGTTTTTTTAACCCCACGAATTTTTGAAAAATCAAGGGGGAGATTCCTTCCACGGGGAGGGAACGAAATTTAACTTTTCATGCTTGCTTAAACTTAACTTTTTGAACTAGGGTTGCCATAAATCAAAAAGGGGGAGATTGTTGGTGCAGAAAGCACCCAAGTCAAACCTGTGTTTTGATAATGGCAACAGAGTTCAAAAGTTAAGTCTTACTTGTTTTCTAACAAGTTACTCTAGTGTACAGGAAAAGCCCTAGCGAAGGACTGCTAGGCACTGGCGAGGCAATGCCAGAGTCAAAAGCCCTAGCGAAGGACTGCTAGGCACCTGGCAAAGGAATGCCAGGGTAAAAAGCCCTAGCGAAGGACTGCTAGGCGCCAGGCGAAGGACAGCTTGGGACTAAAGCCCTAGCGAAGGACTGCTAGGCGCCAGGCGAAGGACAGCTTGGGACTAAAGCCCTAGCGAAGGAATGCTAGGCACTGGGCGAAGGACAGCTCGGCATCCAAGCCCTGACAAAGGACCGTCAGGCAAAAGTCCAACCAAAGGAGCGGTTGGCATCAGGTACATTCTCCCGAGAGGAGTAGGTGAGGACGCGTTCCCCGTCGAGGGAACAGTAGGCGTCGGTTCGACCTAGGGCTCCATTTAGGAGACCAAAGTCAGAACCAAGACAGCTAAGGCTGTATAAACTAATAATTAATTGTTTTATTGTGTTTTGGACTAACCCTGGATGCAGGACCGAAGGAACGTGTGTCTGCAACTCAGAAAGCCTCAAAGGAGTGAGGTAGCAGCTGAGCAGGGCGCCCTGAGTGTCCAGGGCGCCCCCAAGGTGAACCAGAACCAAGTGAAGCAAAAAGGGCTTCGGCTGCTTACTGGGTCGGGCGCCCACAGCAGCCAGGGCGTCCTCAGCAGCCAGGGCACCCTCAGCAGCCAGGGCGCCCCGCGCCCAAGTCTGCGAAGCTTCATCTTTATCCACAGCCGAGATTTCTGCGCGGAAGAAGTCAGCCAAGGCGCCCTCTACGACCAGGGCGCCCCCAGAATCAAACTTATCCCTATTCGGATGGGATAACATTTGACCGAGCTAAAAGCGGATCGCTTGACACGTGGCAGGGCGCCCCGAGGTGCTATAAATAGCACCCAACGCCCAAGCCTTCAACAACAACTTCAAAACAACGCTTCTACGCTCTTCTACTCTCACGCTTCGCCCCGAAATCCTTCCAACTCGAGCCGACGACGTCCTGCTGCTCCGGAAAAAGTCGATCTTCCTCGGACGTCGGTAAAAAGAGATATTTAAGTTTACTATACTAAATTCTGTAATAATTTTCTGTAAACTATTTGCGCCTGATATAGAATTGCCCAAAGTAAACGGTCAACGACCGTGGGCCTTGGAGTAGGAGTCGACACAGGCTCCGAACCAAGTAAAATCGACTGTGTCTCTGTGTTTCTAATTTCTGCTGCGTACTTGCTCTAAGCTTTCCGAAAGAAAAATGATTTTCGATATTCACCCCCCCTCTATCGGTTCTCTCGATCCAACACACCATACCTGCACCGTTGCATACTGACGACTGTTGGACTTCCATATGGTTAAGTCGTCGTCAGTCATCTAGTTGATTTGCCACTCAACCACTTGTTGTGATAGTTGCTAGAGTGGGAGCAACCATCCTGTTACGTCACACTCGACCACTCATGTATAGTGGATGTTGGAGTTGTAGGTAAATAGTTAACACCCTCATCGTTGTTTCCGAGGGATTTCAGAGCTGTTGATAGCTCCCCCTATATATCGGGGTTTTGAAGTAGTTGGCTCCCCAGCATCCTGTCCACTCAAACACATAGATCTGTGATATTCGTTGGAATGTGTACAGTTGTCACAGCGCTACCCCCTCAGCCACACAGATGTGATGTGTTGACGGCTTGACAGATGTCAGGGGTGACACATGTCTATGCATCATATGTATCTATTGCATTTTTGTATTTTCTTGTGTTTGTTGCATTTATATGAGCTATGGTTGTTGCAATTGGTTGACATGCATGTTTGTTTGATACTATGCTATGTTATAGGTATTTCACATTGTTTTATACATGTTTTGAGTTTCTCTATTTTCCTAGAGACTGTACACTGTTGTATTCTATTGT
The DNA here is from genome assembly GCA_024364735.1 of Boesenbergia rotunda. Taxonomy (NCBI): domain Eukaryota; kingdom Viridiplantae; phylum Streptophyta; class Magnoliopsida; order Zingiberales; family Zingiberaceae; genus Boesenbergia; species Boesenbergia rotunda. The sequence goes on from JAGFNQ010001721.1 coordinate 71,744, forward strand.
TTCATATACCCTTTGATGTCATGCTATTGTCTATTCATACATCTGCTCGGACTCACCACCCCTGCTTCCTATTTTTGTTTCAGGTAGCAGGTAGTTGCATTACTTGGAGCCAGGAGAGGATTCAGTTGTCAGTCCCACGTTGTCGAGTTTGTTTCCACATTTGGGTTATTATCGCAGTATTTTATTTCTGCATTTTCATTATTTCCGCATTTACTTCATAGACTATTAGATGTTTTATTGGTCCGATATTGTCGAAGTAGAAGTATGTTCATCTTTGGACTTATGTTGGAGTTTCGTCGGTATTCGGATTTTTGTTTGCTTTATTTCTGCTAAAAGACAATAACAGTTTATAATGTTTAATCTTATTTATCATTTATATTGATATAAACTATGTGGTTGTGCCTTTATTTTCTGTTATGATTACTGAGCCATTTTTTATGTTGTGAGATTATGTATTATTAGTCCCAACTTGTCCGCCGTACAGGGGAGATGCTGTCTGATTTTTAAGTAAGCATGTGCCTCTGGGGGCGTGACAATCTTATTGCCTGTTATGCTCGATTTAGACTTATATTGGAGTTTCTTTTGTATTCAGACTTTCCGTTAGTTTTATTTATGTTAAAAGAGATTAACGGTTTCCGACGTTTAAGTTTATTTTATGTTTATCATTCTTATTGATATAAACTGCATGGTTGTGCATTTATTTTTCAGTTATGATGGTTGAGCCATCTTTTATGTTGAGATGTGATGTAGATTTGTCCCAACTTGTCCGTCGTATAGGGGAGATGTTGCCCGATTTTCGAGCAAGCATGAGTTTCTGGGGGCGTGACAGATTGGCATGATTAAAATTGTCTGATTTCAGTCTATTAACCCAATTTTCAGTAACCTAACAATCCCTAACCATTTGGAATACTTGTATAAGCATATTTGGGTGAATTTCATGATGAAATCAATAATGGAGATGGTTTTGGTGAAAAATATGAGGTTAAGGCGAGGTTTGATTAAAGTTTTGAAATGCAAAACCTTATAACCTTAAACTGAGATTTTCTAAAGGTTTAAGAACTCAAAAATCATTGTTGATATAATGATAGAGGTTTGAAGTATGTTTTGAGGAAGTGGTCTTCCTAAAAAATATATGTTTTAATTTTTCTTTGGGTTAATGAGAAGATAAGATTGAAAATCTTCATAGGATGAATGGTCAAGGTTGAGCATGAGTCACAATGAAAGATATGGGACTTTCATTGGATGTCTTTAACTATATTGATTCTTGGGGAGAATTTTTATATGTGTCAAAGGAGAAGAAAATGTAGGCGAATGTGGAGTAGCCTAACTTAAACATATTATCAAACATCAAAAAGGAAAAGTGTTAAATACGACCAATTAAAAACCGATAGAATAAATTTTTCGGAAAATATACATGGAAGATTTAGGATTATCGAACTAGGGTAAATGTTTTCAAGTAAACTTTTAAATTACGAGAGGGTAAATGATCTAACCCTAGGAATTTTATGGGTATTAAATAATTTAGCAGGGTTAAACTGCTAAAAACCTTACCCTAAGGGTAAGGTTTGGATTTCAAAGAATTGAGAGGCTTTTCTACAAAAAGACCTGCCACATATATACCCTTCTCTCCTCTCTCTCACGGTGTCGCGTGCCCTAGCCGCAGCCGAGCTCCCTGATTCCTTCTCTTCCACTCTCCGCTTCCATTCTTCTTCGCCACAGCTCATGCTGACTCCTTTCTCCTTCAATCCTTTCTCTTTCCCCCCTTCCTTCGCAAGCCCTAATCTCTCTGCCTCCCTCCCTGCACCCCGACCGCACGCCCGATTTCTCCAAGTTTAGTCGGGGAGGACCAAACACCTGATAATGAGGGAAGTCCTAATAGATCACGGTTGATTTAATGTTAGGCATGAGACAAAAAGTCCAAGAAAGTCAAAGAAGATTGGATGTTTGGCAATGACGAAGTTCCGACAAGTCATGGCTAACTGATTTTAGGCAACAAAAAGACTCAATAGGTCAAGGTTGACCGAATGCTGAGCAAAGGAAGTTCGAGCAAGTTGAGATCCACTGGATATCAAGCAAGCTGAGAATTCAATTTTGGTAAGGCTGAAACAGGAATATCAATCGATTGATAAGGTTTATCAATTGATTGATAGGGTATATCAATTGCTAATGGACGCTAAACCCCAAAAATTAAGGCTTGTTGCAATACTCTACTACAGTAACTTGTAAATAGTAATATGCTACAAAACCTATTAACAAAAATATATTACAGTGGCAATTAGCTGATGTGTTGATCAGTTGACCGATAATATTGCTGTAGCAAAAAGAGAGTCAAAAATTGGTTGTGTAATTCAACTGATAGTAATCAGTCGACTGATGATAATATAGAAACATACAAAAGGTTCAAAACTCAATTGTGTGATTCGACTATTCATAATCAGTCGACTATAGGGTTTATCAGTTGATTAATGATGGCCAAATAGATCAAAAAAGATCTCTCATCTCAAGCCAAAGTTCTAGTGTTAAGTTCTTGTTGAGAAGTTCTTGAACTCAAGATCCATCGTTGGCACATGCATTTGAAGAAAACGAAGTCAAATCTCTCTTGTAACTTATTATAACTTCTTCTTGCTTCATATTTTTTTGTTGTATCTTGTAATACTATTGTAGAAGATTTCTCCACTTTCGGATTTTATTTGAGAATGGGGAAAACAATAAAGGTGGTAGAATGCTAGGTTAGTTTTAGATGTAGTTGCCTTATGGGAGTCGGTGAATCAAGTAAAACCAAGTTAGTGATTGTGTGTGATATGCTAGTTTCACATCGAGATTTCCATTGCATTCTCAATGACGTAACAACGATTAGAACTATTCACCCATAATGCAAGAGGATCCAAAAATTTTATTTTATTTTGTTAAAAAGAGAGGAGTCAAAGATTTTATCTTTTTTTTAGATTTATTTTACTTTTGCATTATTTTTATTTTGAGTCAATTTCAAATTTTGAGTATGTTAAGATTTTTTATTTCATTCTATTAGGATTTTTTTTTCCTTTCTTTTACATCTTAGAGTTTTAGGTCTATTTAGCCTTTGGTTTGTAGTTGTTAGAGAGAAGTTTTTTTTTGAATAAATAATATTTTTAATCGGGTCATTTATTTCTATATTTTCTAGTATTCTTTTGAATCAATATATTTTAAAAAATTATTTTCGGCATTCGCTGTTAAATACCGAAAGTTTGAGGGCTAAAAAGGCTTAAAACAAAACAATTAAGAGCGTTATTTGGATTAATCAAACTAGAATGACCTTTTTGCAAAGTGCCATAAAACCATAAAAAATTCCTAAATTCCTCCCTTTAATCCCTCTCTTCTCCCGTTTCTTTCCCCGACGCCGAACCACTATGCCGAGCGGTTCCCCATCGCGCGAGTCATTCCTCACCGCGTGCCCTAACCTTTCTACCTTCTCTCCTTCTTCTTCTTCATCTTCTTCTGCGCACACGAACGAAACGTTGAGCGCCTCGTCTCCTTGATCGCCGCCCGTGAAGCTCTCCTGGACAGTCACCTCTGCTCTCATCATGATCACAAGGCTGATACCAACTTCCCCTTTCTCCTCCACCACTCTCGCAGGTTTTCACAGGTTTTCCTTGACCCGTCGTCGGCCGCCGCAGCTTCATCTCGCGCCGGACATCGTCGAGGTAAGGATTATGGGTTGGCGATTTGGTTGGATCGTGAGTTGATGGTGTTTAATTGGTTTGTATGTGGGCTGTTTTGTTTGATCGTGAATTGATAGCGTTTCTATGTTCTTGAAACTTTGAGAGCATTTTGAAATCTAGATGTGAAATTCTGTTCACATGAACAATCTAAATTGTCCTTTCACAAGCTCGAACATACAAACCAACCTGCAACTCTGATATTATTTATTCTGCTCTTTCAACTTGAATAAGCAACATGACTTATGATAAAGTATCAATCGGAATCCATAAACCTGTTTATTCTTAATTTTAATTAACTAAAACTTCCAAAAAGATTGGGAGGGTGATGTTGGTAGTGAGATTATAGTGAGATTTTGGAGGATGATATTTTAGCATCTGTGTTGTTGATTTTTTCTTTTTCTTTTTTTTTGATTTACAAGGGGTATCTGAGCTTGCGCCCGACTAATCCACTTGGCTGATCGGCCCTGCCCCACAACCTTCAACGAGAGTCCCCACCGGTCAACGAGGGTAAATCGCGAGACGAAGACACGTGACGACTTCACCACTGATGATATCGGTACCCGATGGCCGACCACACAGTAGCCTGTTGTGATTTCTTCCGTCAGCATACTGCACGCTCTACCAGGGAGGAATCAAACCCGCACTATGTGAAAATTGATAATAGACTTCGGATATTATCTGAAGTAATAAGTAGATAATTACCGAAGTAGACGCGCATGAAGTAAAAAGGTCAGTTTTTTACTTCACCACGAAATACCGAAGTCTTTCACCGGTTCAAAATCGGTTCAAAGTTGAACCGTTTCCGAAGTAAAATGGCTCTATTACTTCATCGATCTCGCCGAAGTATTTTTTATCATATTACTTCAGCATAATGTAGACGTATTAGAGTATATGTTGCTATAACAAATATTTAAATTTAGCGAAGTAATTTATACAAACGACTTCACAAATTAAATAAATGGCGAAGTAAATATTTTTTTTAACTACGCTGCTAATTAAATTTGACGAAGTCTGTTGTATTACATTACTACACCATTAATTTGTATTGTCGAAGTAATTCATCATATTTTGTTACAATACAATTTTAATTAAACAAATATTTTTCACCACAATATTTTTCAAAAATATCTATTTGAATTACTACAACACAATATTTTTCACCATCAAAAATTAAGCGTATATATATATATATATAAGAAATATCTATTTCTTACAACTCAAAAGTGTATTCATAAAAGACATTAACCAACTTCATCCAAAATCTGCTGTATTCATAAATCTCTAAATACAATCAAAAAATTTTTCACGACCTACACTTAGGCACCCACATAAAAGTAGACAAATTCACTCCATTCACTTCTGCCTTCATCATACTGAGATTGATTGTAATACTGTTTATTTTTTGAGGCTGCAAATTAAACCATTAATAGAAGTGTGAGGGTCAATACAAAATGACTAAATATTTCAAAAAGAATATAGTTCATAAAAAGATTTACCTTCCTCTCCAATTGTAAATCTTCATCCATGACTATCCCTTTCATATACCACATTCAACACCACCATTTTGTTTTAGATTATCCTAATGAAATTGAAAGTGTAATGCAATTAGTCACTATAATACAGCTAAAAAATGATAAAACATATATGGTATAAGGAAAACATGAAAACATAACTAATATGATAGTACTCACTGGTTGTCCTAGGAAGGAAAACATAATGCCACCAATGGTGGCTGAAACTATAACAACCACTAGATCTGAAATTAATCTGTATGCAATAACTTAGATTTAGCTATTCGATAAATGAAAGTACACACAGGACTGCACATATGCACATCCAAAAATAGGCGTGCAAGTAAATTGACTTTAAAAATTTACCTTAAATCTACTTGAAGAACTGGATATTTTGTTTTACGATTAGACATTACCAACACATTATCCTGCAACCAAGTAACATATCAAATCAATAATGGTACTTTCAAATGTAAGGGAATGGGGAGATGGTTGCCTACTGATCTCTGATTTGCACAAACCTTGCTATCTATCAGAGTTGTCATGTCATCAGAACCTTCATTTTGCAGATTAAAAACATCCACAATTTGGAATTTAGTTGTTGAACTGTAAAAGGATTAAAAATACACATGTGTTTATTGTTTATTTTCTGAAGATCACTGAAGTATCAATGCGTCATACTTTTGTTCATGACTATCATTCTTCTTTGATTTGTCATGAGTAATTATAGCAACAGTCTCCAAAACAGCCTGAAAAGCACAATAGCGAAAGTTCCATTAGTTGCATCAAATCTTTACACGTGAACAAATGAAACCAAAAAACAATCTACATTTGAAGATAAATAAAATGTCATTAACAACAACTACAGAGCTTCAGCAAACAAGAAGACAAGTGGAAAGTCACACCTACTTGATGATCTGCCACAGAGTTGTTGAAATCACTTTGATCATGACCTGACAAATATTAATCAGTTTATCAGAACCACCTAATGACACACAACTAAACAAACAATACATAAAGAAGCAATAGATGCTTAATTTTCAAATGAGTTGAGAAACATAAAACAAAAATTTCTCATAAAGTGTAATGTCTATGATGCTTGAAACTACATGTGACACCGTGCACCGGTGGACATTTTATTCTTTGTTGTGGTTAGAGAAAGTAAGTGATTAGAAAAGAGAAATAATTCTTCAGTAAAGTAGCTAAATTTGTGAGGAAATCGATTTTCACAAAAACATGACAAACACAAGGATCCTAAACTATAGTAAAGATCATCGAAAATTTGCCCATATATTTCAGAGGGGCGTCGAGATGAATTTTCTTTATTTACAAACATTTTCCATCAATTAATCTGCTCTTCTTTTTTGAAAATGAAAAAGAGTGAATAGGCAATTAATGTTCTTCGAAGTTCCTCATTATCTCTTCTCTTCGTTAGTTGATCTATATTTCATTTTAAACCTATTCATTTATAGTTCTTAGATTACGCAAAACTGGATGGAAAAATAAAGTTTCCGGAATAGCTAAAGAGAATTCAACTTCCTAACAGCTCATGCTTTTGGTGGCATTGTTGGGATGAATGAAATTATTCTCTATATACTCACCTCAAGGAGGCGATATAAACTCAAGGAGGAAGACGATGGCCTCAAGCTTGAGCAAAGCACTTGCCCCTTCTTCCCGTGGCCAAGAAACCTCAAGGAGGAAGACTCGACGGCGCTGCAGAGGAAGAAAATTAGCAGCACTGCAGTGGAAGGAGAGAAGGGCGTGGAAGAGGGAAGAAAACTGCAAGGAAATGAAGAAAAAAAATCGAAAAGATGTGCGTCGTCGGGAAGAGGAGGAGGCACTTGTGCGTCGTCGAGCAGAGGGGAGGCACTGGTGCGTCATCGAACAAAGGGGAAGGGGCTTGTGGTAGAGGGGGAGGCGCTTGCATCGTCGGACAGAAGGGAGGGGAGGCGCGTCGTCGGGCAAAAGTGGGTGGCGCGTCGTCGGGAGAAGGGGGAGACGAGTGAAGTTAGGGCTCAATTGGGGAGTTTTAAGGATTATACTTTAAAAACAAATATAAACCTATTAATTTATTTATAAAAGAAAATATATTTTAGTTGATTTAAACTTATTACTTCGGTATAAAATTTTATGGACTTTATTTGTTAACTTATTACTTCATCAAATAGTTATTATGAAGTAAACTATCAAATAAATTTAGTAGTAAGACTAACAATTTTTAAGTTACGAAGTTATAAATGAAATTTACTTCATCAAATTTAGTACCGAAGTTGATTAACATGTATTACTTCGTTAAAAGATTTCGCCGAAGTAACCTGTGGCGAAGTCTATTCTTGATTTTCACATAGTGCCAGCCTCTACTGAGCTATCTCTGGACTCACTGAGCTCCCCTCAGTCAAGCTCCAGTCTCCGCTCCAGTCTGCAGCTCGCCGTTGCAACCTGAGATGGGAAAATGGACAAACCTGCTCCAAGGAAAGCCTCCATTGACCTCTCCTTAAGTGTTTGAATCCTCCCCTGTCACCTGTAGCTTGATCAGAGTATTAGAGCAGCAAATCAACCAGCATATCAAATATCAGAGGAAAGTGGCAGCGAATCGGTTGTGTTCAGACTTGATCAGAGCGTCTGACAATGCAATTTGAATTAAAGTGATCGGTCACCGGACCGATCAGAGAGCCTCCTGATCGGTCACCAGACCGATCAGGCTGGTTCCAGACCGATCAGGCTTCGTCCTGATCGATCCCCAACGCTCAATCAGAAATCGCGATTTCTTTGAGATTCTCCTGGACCGATCACCAGACCGATCCCAGGTCGTGGATCGTTCACCGGACCGATCCACCCTTATATTGGGCGATTTCTGAGTTTCACAGGCTAAGCCTTCTGATCGGTCACCGGATCGATCAGGCAGCCTCCTGATCGGTCACCAGACCAATCAGAACCTGACCAGACCGATCAGGCTCCGTCCTGATCGATCATAGAGAGGAACCTGCGACGCTTGATCGTTCTCTGGAACGATCTGCACAGTGATCCTGATCGGTCATCAGACCGATCAGGGGCAGTTCAGCAAGGGAACTCAACCTCACTGCTCGCTCCCTGATCGGTCACCAGACCGATCAGGAGCCAGTCAATGTGCGAAACGCATACTCCCTGATCGGTCACCAGATCGATCAGGAGCAGCACAGTAGGTTCCCAACCTCACTGTGTGCTCCCTGATCAGTCACCCGACCGATCAGTCATCGCTGGATCGGTCACCAGACCGATTCACGAAGGAGCAGCGTGCTAGAATCCCTGATCAATCACCAAACCGATCCAGGGACTCAAACTCAGCCCTCCAAGCTAAGTTTCCATCCACCTTAGCCCTCCAAGCTAAGGATTTTCCATCTAACTCTCCAAGTTGGGAATTTGCACCTAACCCTCTAAGTTAGGACTTTGCACCTAGCCCTTCAAGCTAGGACTTTTCACCTAGCCCTCCAAGCTAGGACTTTTCACCCAATCCTTCCGAGTTAGAACATCATCCAACCTAGCCCTCCAAGCTAGGCACCTGACCCTCCAAGCCAGGACTTTTTCACCTAATTCTCCAGGATGGGAATTTGCACCTAACCCTCCAAGTTAGGACTTTTCACCTAGCCCTCCAAGCTAGGACTTTTCACCCAACCCTTCCGAATTAGGACTTTTCCAACACCTAGCCCTCCAAGCTATGACTTTTCAACACCTAACCCTCCAGGTCAGGACTTTTCAACACCTAGCCCTCCAGACTAGGATTTTCCATCCCATGCCTGATCCCCGACCAGGACTTAATCATAATCAACCTAAACTAAAATCGATGTCAACACCAAAATAACAATCAGGGCCAGACTGCATCAACAAGTCTAAATGGACTCTGCGGGTATATAGAAAGATATGCATGACAGAAAAATAGCTCAATAAGCTATACAGATACAACAGGATACAGTCTCAACGATAGTATCAGAAATATGCAGAACTGAAATAATAAAGGACTGTACATACCAGAAATCAGTCTATCATGATCATAATATGACTCGTACCATACGAGTAAGTGCAGGGCCAACCAACCACACAAAAATATATCTTGTATGTGTATGTCAAACCAGTGCAATAAATAAATGCAGCAAACACAATCAAATGCACAAATGCATCATATGCACATGATACAATGTCATGGTCATCCCCTACCACCAGTCAAGCCCCCGAGACATGCGATAATGTGTCGGCCGAGTGGGTAGAGTTGTGACACTGTCCGCACTCTGCCATCACTGCTCTTGAGCGATCGAGTGGACAGGATGCTGGTGGAGTAAACACTCCACCCCATGTATATATGGGAGAGATATCTCTCTAATCTTCTCTGGTCTATGAGAAGAGGAGGGATCCCTGCCTGCTACCACGCTCCGAAACCACTATCCATGAGCGGTTGAGCGGAGCAGTACAGAGCAAATGTACGCATCCAACGATATCCACTAACCCATGAGTGGTCGTGTGTGCATATCATGTGCCAGAAAACGATAGGCTCGACCACAAGGGAGTCGCAGACGGCCGACATGCAACAGTGCAGGTATGATGCATGTCTCTAACAGATGCAACCCCAACCAGATCATCAATACACAACTCAAACTATCATGCACAGGTCGTATGTATGTATCATAACCCAATCATCTATATTCAGACACACGTGCATGTATGACTAGAATTAATCAATACAACCATACAATGGTGAGCTATGCTATATCTACATACTCATGCCCATACCAATGCTATACAGAATCAGATAACAAAACACGAGACTGTATAGAAAAGAAATTTAGATCATATTCAAGGTCAAGCATAAGTATTAAGCAGGATAGCAAAACGGTAGCAGATAAGGGTAAATATCAGCCTACTGCAATATAACAAAATAGCCATGCATAGAAGATAAAATAGAACTACTGATACAAGCAAAAAGTATCCGCCTCCAAATAGTAGAAGTCTGTTTCGACGGAGAAAAGAACCACCTGCCAAAAATCCAAATCAATCCCCTATATCAAGGACGTATTTAATTAGCTATTTACATAATGATAATTAGTTAATTACTCCCTAAACCAAACTAGGGTTAACCGAAATTATTCCCTCGTGTTTCATTTAATTATCCCAAATTAGATGATTGACACAAGTTTCCGTGGTTGGGTTCAAACTTAGGTTTAGTCCAAACCTAAACCAAGATCCAACCCAACTCAAGATTAGAACCAAACCAAAATCACAATAAATCCATACTCCACACACTAATTTAGATCTCAGATTGATTATACACCTCAACCTACTAACACAGTTCATCCACTCAAAACAACCAAGTTAATCTACCCTAGTCAAACCCAATTCAAATCCAGACTTAACAGCATTTGGAAATAACAACCCTCAAGGCAAAACTCACAGTTATAATGGAAAACTAAGCTTACCTCCACGCAGATCAAACCAACTCAATCAAATTATCCCTTATCATAACTCCAATTTCAGATCATCAACTCACGACAGTAACATAGGGGCAGAAAACAAGCGAACCGAAAGCATTCACTAGGATCCATAGAAATTTTCTAGGAACACCAAATCCGATCAAGAAGAGCTCACCTCTGGCTGTAGCAGCAATCCAACAACAACGAACTGGGCAGGGATCAACAGATTCCGCTTCCTCACAAATTGGAATCTAGCATTCCAACAAAATCATCGCAAGATATTAGATGACACATTTTAAGCAGGAATAAAATAACCTAAGTTATAGCATAACACGAACTCATCCCCCAACTACAGAATTGATCAGTAAACTACCAGGAATACACAACAACTAGAACGGTCCTGATTTGGAAGAGTTTCACTGGCAAAACCTCCAATCGACAGGGAATACAGATCAAATGTTACCTGAGCTACCCATGCCAATCTCGCGGTTGAGCTCCAGCCCACAAGCTCTTGTTGGTGCAATCTTGGTTAGGTCAGGGTTGACATAGTTTAACTAGGCTCGGGTGAGTTTATGTCTGGTAAGCTTAAGGTTGGATGTTTCGATGTTTGATAATGATGTTTGAATATTATATGATGGTTGAATATCATATTATGTCATGTAGGTCAAGGTTGACTGGAGACTGACACGTGAAAAGTCCTAGAGGGACTAGGCATGCACATCTAGTGGGACTAAGTGAAGTCCAGGTAGATCGGAGAGATCGCACGCTGACACATGAAAAGTCCTAGGGGGACTAGGCACACCTAGTAGGACTAGGTAAAGTCCAGGTGGATCGGGGAGATCGCACGCTGGCACGAGAAAAGTCCTCGGGGGACTAGGCACGCCTAGTGGGACTAGGTGAAGTCTAGGTGAATTGGGGAGATCGCACGCTGGCATGAGAAAAGTTCTAGGGGGACTAGACACATTTAGTGGGACTAGGTGAAGTCCAGGTGGATTGGGGAGATCACACACTGGCAAGGTGAAAGTCTACCGAGAGACTAGACCTAACTCGAGAGGTAGGCAAACCTGGCTGAGAATCAGGTTAAGCCCTAGCTGGGAGCTAGGCAGGAGAAATCCAGGTTGGTCAAAGGGGTTGACCGGACACTTGGTAGGGAACCCTAGACTTGTGCACACAGTTAGGGTTAGACTCAATCGATTAGGGTTTGGTTTCTCGCGAATAGAAACTTCCTTGATCGATTGAGTGATTGATTAAGGGTGATATGCATCGATTGGGTAATCGATTGAGAGAAATAAAGTGAGAGAACAGAAGGTGGCTGAATCGATTGGGCAATTGATCCAGCCCTCTCTTAATCGATTGATCAATTGATTAAGAGGTTCTGTAATCGATTGGTCAATAGATTACAGGGTCTAGTAATCGATCGGGTGATCGATTACTGCCGTTTACGCGAGAGAATAGAAGGGTGTTGAATCGATTCAGCAATCGATTAAGGTTGTTCTTAATCGATTGGCTAATCGATTAAGGTTCAAAAACTAGCCGTTGAACGGCTAAGTCTGACGTGGTAATCGATTGGGTAATCGATTAGGAAACCCTAGGCGTCGGGTATAAAGGGTTTTCACGCAGGTTTGAAGTGTATCTCTTGGGCAACTCTTCGACACTTCTTCTCTTCCTTCCACGCCATTTCAAGAGAAGCTCTGGGGCTTAGTGTTGCTGCACTTCCAAAGTTCTAGAGGCGATATCAAGCTTGAAGATAGCAAGGAAAGCAAAGAGAGCTTATCATTGTAAATTTTGTAAGATTTCATTTTGTATTTGCTTGGATTCTTGTTGTATCTTCTTGGAAGCTTGTAAGAGATTTCTCTACCTCAAGAAGGAGATCTTTCATAGTGTATGAGAGAGTGAGGAGAGTGGATCCTTATATTAGTCACCTCAAGGAGGTGGATACCAAATAAATCCTTAGTGTAAGCATTGCTTGAAGTCTTCCGCGGCGACAAATCATCTACAAGCAAATCGGAGCTAATCACCCCCCTCTAACTCTCCTACCGGTCCTAACAGCTCTAAGATGAAATTGCACACCCACAAGGTCCAGCCAATCTAGCCGAAATCGCGTTGCCTATTATCAACGATTGGTGTCTAGCTTCGTCCTCAGATCTCAGCTTCTCCCCTTTTTCGCCGGAACCCTATCCATCGAAGTCCCACAGCTACGTCAAAGCACCCCATCGTCCTGAGTCACTGGCTGGCAGAATCAAGGGATCACAGAAAATAGGCTAGGCTTACCTTTTCATGGCCAACAGTTTGGGCTTTTGCAATCTCATCCTTATGTTTAAAATTCCTTATCCGTCAACCCCTTATAATATTTAATTTTTAGTCAATTCAATCCTCGAAATTCGTCCAAGAGCCCAATAACTCTTGAACCTGCTCGGATACCTCTCGAAAAATTTTCCGAAACGGAATAAACATATCGAATTTAACACCCTCCATATCCTCTTCCATTCGGATCGAATATCAAATCCTCCATTAAATTAAGTGGAAATTATCATTTCTACTTGTACCACATATCAAACCTGAGCGCTCCACTATACGACAAAATGATCTGTTGCTAATATATCTAAATATTAGGATCAGTATAGTACTGCTTGTAATTTACTTTTGTTTAAGACTCATTAAAATAATGATGAAATCCAACTAATATATTGAAATATTCGTTAACTGAGATTTTTTTTAATTTTTATCAAATTTTATTTCCTTTTTCCAAATTTAAGATTAAAATCTGGAATTAATTGACTAACTTGAATATATATAATTAATTTGATTTTTTAATTATCATCGATCATGAAATAAATTAAATATCTCATATTTATCATCTCCTCGTAGCAAAATATTTTACAACGTACCGGTCCGTATTTGAAAATTAAATCAAGCGAGATTGCATAGGCGCCTGCCGGCTCGGGGCCAATACAATCACCAATTAGATAATTTCGGGAAACGCCTGGGGGCCGTTCATTTGCTTTGACACCGAGAAGAAAAAGAACGATGCGAGTGGGTCGGCTCAGTAAACTCGTTCTTAAAATACGAAACGGAACTCGTTTGAGTCAACTCGGGCATCCTCCTTTGCAATCCTCTTCGGCGCATAAATCCTAACCCTAATCCTCTGATAGGTCGGTTCGACATGGAGAAGACGCTAGCTAAGAAGCGTAAGGTGGCGCTTGAGCAGCAGCAGCAGCAGCAGCTAGCTTTGCCCACCGGTAACTACGTCGCGGATCAGGATGATCCCGTTCCTGTTGACGGTGGCGGAGAGGAATCCATTGTGTCCACCTCTTCGCCTGATCATATTTGCAGCCTTCTCATGCCTTTCGACAAGGATCAGCTCATCGGCTTCCTCATTGATGCTATTGCCGACGATGCGACTTTCCTCGCCAACGTCCGCGCCGTGGCGGACCATAACGTCTCCCACCGCAATATCTTTGTCCATGGAATCGGCTGGGACACCACCCGCGAGACCCTGATACATGCCTTCGAGCCATTCGGCGCCGTCGAGGACTGCAATGTAGTCGTAGATAAGACCACCGGACGTTGCAAGGGCTATGCCTTCGTCCTCTTTCGCACCCGTGCCGGAGCCATCAATGCCCTCAAGGAACCCGAGAAGAAGATAAAGAACCGCCTGACCCATTGCCAGCTCGCGTCCATCGGACCTCCCGCTGCTTCCAGCGGAGGGGACACTTCCGGGCGGAAGGTTTACATCAGCAACGTCCACACGGACTCCGCTCCTGATAAGCTCAAGGCGTTCTTCTCCCAGTTCGGGGAGATTGAGACGGGTCCTTTTGGCTTTGATATGATCACAGGTAAATCGAGGGGATACGCCATCTTTGTTTATAAAACCCTTGAAGGGGCGAGGAGAGCACTCGAGGAACCGTACAAGGTATTTGAGGGTCACCAGCTGCACTGTCGACTGGCTATCGAGCATGGACATCAGAAGGGAAAGGCACCGGCTTTAGCTCTCAATCCCACAGTTGCTTCTGCTCCGGCTGCAACGCCGCAATCTGTACTAGCAGCCGTGGCTGCTGCACAGAACATTGCTCTGTACAACCAGAACCCTGCGGCTTACAGTGTTCTACTAGGACAGAACCCGTTTTTAACAGCCGCTGTACTTAATCCCCCAGTTGGTTTGCTTCCGTCTCAGGGTCAACAGACAGGAGTAGCATCAAGCGGAGCTTCTTCTTTTGTGGGTGATTACAATTCTCAAGCGTTGGCAGATCTTCAACTTTTACAATCATATAAAACCTTGGTGTTTGGACAAGCATCATCCATGGGTCCTAGCAACTCTAGTGGAGGATTTTCTTGACACTTATGGTACGACATTTCTTTCACGGTTTAAATCATTTTGATGTACTGTATCCTGTTTTACTATCCATATTTTTAATGCTTTGACAATTATCATTATGTTGGGAAACATTCATTTTAATTTACCTCTATAGAATTCATCCTGTTAGGAGCACAATGGCATTTCATAATCTTGTGTAACAGTAATATTCGTGAGTGTAAACACAGACGAACTTACTAACATGCACAATAGAACAAATCTTTTGTATTAATACTTGGCTATGATATTGGCAATTTCATCCTAGTCAATTTCTTTTGTTACCTTGATTTTCATGAATTGCTAGTTGAGAAAGATTCATTGCTATAGATCCTTACTATATACTTATATCTATGTAGCTTTTCAATTAAGTTCAAGTTTCTTCTTTGATATTTTAACATCCAACTTCTATTGGCTATTTTGGAACCTAACAATCTTCACATCCTTCTGATGGCTAATATTTTTTCATGCTCGCTAATTTTTAATGAGAATGAAACAATTGTCTTGGTTCTTTGTCGTTGTCACTCTCTTTATTTGACTCCTAGATCTATATTTTTTTTTGTTATTTCTTAAATTTAGGGAAGTTAGCAATTCTCCCACCTAGTAGAAACCAAAAAGAGAGCTGTGTTTTTTTTCTGCAAAACTTCACCCACTTGCACGAACTATTTCCCTCATTTACTATTTTTGTAAAGTTATGGTCTTGATAAAGTATATGTTGGTTGGAGAATATAATTTGTTAATCTCATCAAACTCAGATACATAAAATCACCATCGGCAAGTTAGGATGTAGTCTTATTTAACCAGTTTATAGTGTGAGAATTGCTATGTAGGAAATGAACCAAAATTGAAACCAGTAAGCTTTCAAACTGAATCAAACAAATCAATTTGGTCAGTTTAAACTGTAAAGCCCTACGTCTCCCTCTCACCTCTCTTCTTTATCCTCAATTATTACTATGTAGCATCAAATGATATCAGCATAATATTTATCCTCGCTTCCCTCTAGCATATTTGTCTATTATCTCACTTGCCTATCTGTTTCATGCCTAGAGCCTTGCCAGCCACCTTCTTCTTATTTTGTAATTTTGAGTTCATTTGGTCCATTGAAAAATTTTAAGTTCAATATTGCTTGATGGGATATTTCATATTTGGGAAGCAAAGAAAGAAGTGAGAGGAGAGGCACCTGCTGTGAAAAATTGAAACCCAGGAGTGCCATTTGGGAATTTTGAGTATTTTGTTTTGAATTCATTTGATGTTGAAGATGACTGCACATTACCAACTAAATTAAATTATTGCTGCTTGCACAATGTCACAATAGGATCTTAGAATTCTTATTTGTCGGTATGAAAACCATTCATGTTTAGTTTTGGTGTTAACGTCTATATTTGCAGATGCAAGGAGAAATATCCACCAGAGATGTTCAAAATTTACAAAATTTCCACTGGTGTCTACATGGCTGATGTTATTTTCAATGTCTTTTGGTTGAACTTTGGTGCCTTAGTTCTGTGAAACTTGAGTTTTCTTATTTTCCAGTATTGTTCAGCTATTTTGTTTTTTCTACAACTGATATTTAAGCATTTGCCAAACAGTATTCTAGCTTTAAATTGCTAATCCTATATTTTGTTTTTAAATTTTCCTATATTTTTTTTATTGTGATATAACATTTTTCTTATACTTTTAGATGTTTTGTTGGAGTTAAATTGTCATGAATTCTTCTCTTCATGACATAGCTGAATTTTCATATTATTTATTTTAAATTGCCGATTGATATAAGCCCAGCTATTATTTATCAATAAGTGTTACATTTCCTTTGATGCTAATTATTTTTAGATTAACTGAATTAACTCAACTTTTCTTAATGTGTTGCTAAAGCTGATGTATTTGCTAGAAGGTTAAAAATTAAATTTGTTTCACTAATGAGCAAGCCTGAACCTGTTGATTAAGTAGGGAAAATGAAAAGTTTAAGATTTTTGGAGTGATTTCTTGCATTCAACTTTGGTGAATTAAAATTGTGGAAATCTCCATTTCGATGAAGATGTTGTTTGAATTGTATTACAATTTTAGCAATACAATATTTTTGTGTTTTTTTTGTAAGTTTTTCATTTTTCTATCACTTGAATTGGATGTTGTGATCCCAACTAGTTTTGAATGCTAGAAATAACATTGTAATGAGAATTTGTTAAGTATGCAACTTTTCCTAATGATTGTCTTGATTTCCTTTGTTGCTTTTATGAAATGCATCAATATATATTTTTAATATTGAAAGATTTTGTATAGAGTAGTTGTTTAAAAACTTGTGTGTTGGTTCTTGACGAGCTTTAAATTCTCGCCGGTTATTAAATTCTTGCTAGTTATATTTCATTTAAATATAATATTTAAGTAGATCACATGGACTCCCATTTTTTTTTGTTTATTATAACATTTTATTGCAATGAAAATAATGGTAGTGGTTCACATTTTAAATAAGGATCAATCAAAATATTATAAAGAAAATGATATGTTTAGTGAAAAATTTCAAGAAAAAATTTAGTGAATGACGTGATATTTTATATGCAGTGATTTTCGACGGGTTCATCGTACCTCTTAGGGTATAGTTTGATTCGGGGCGGCGGTCGGAGATCGCCGATGATGTCCGAGCGATAATCGGACGTGTGCATATAAAATACTATGTTATTCATTGAACGTTTCATTAAATTTTTTACTGTGGGTATCATCGCTCATATTATAAACATATTCAGAGAAATAATTGAGAGGAATGTAATTTAAATTTTATTCGGGATAAATATTTTAAAGGTCTATTAAATAGATGTCTCTTTTATAAAAATCAACGATTGGGCATCTCATTATTTTTTTTAAGTTTTAGAATATGTTTACTTTTAATTTACGATTAATTGTTATAACTTATAATAGTTATTAGTTGTCAGCTAATATAATACAATAGTCATTTATTAGTTATAATAAAAAAAT
Source organism: Boesenbergia rotunda (assembly GCA_024364735.1). NCBI lineage: Eukaryota > Viridiplantae > Streptophyta > Magnoliopsida > Zingiberales > Zingiberaceae > Boesenbergia > Boesenbergia rotunda. Next base: position 89,706 of record JAGFNQ010001721.1, read on the forward strand.
CTAAAATGTTTTTAATAAGTTTTAATAAATTTGATGGAATTTAAGTAATTTTGATTTAATTGATGAAGAATATTTTAACAGTTAATTGGAGAAAACTATTCAATCTCAAAATGACCTTTACATGCACTTCCCACTTGATAAATTCTTTATATTTACTCCATGATAGATTGAGTATAAAAGATTGAAAACTCAGTATATATTATAAAGATTTGAATATAAATTGTTTGAGATTTAGTACTAATTTAAGAAATTTAAGTACAAAGTTTCGGTGACCCATCATGTGAAAATCTTGATGTGGTGAATAAAAGAGTGAAAATTCAGTATAAATTATAAAGATTTGAGTATAACTTGTTTGAGATTGAGTACTAATTTAAGAAATTTGAGTATAAAATTTTGATGACTCTTCATGTGAAAATCTTGATGTGGTGGATGCAACCTCACATACACAAATTTCTAAATTTTATACTCAAATTTTTTCAAATAATACTCAATCTAAATCAATTCATACTTAAATTTTGATAATATATACTGAAATTTTTACTATATACTGAAATAATGTATACTTAAATTTTTTCAAATAATACTCAAATTTTTTTAAATAATACTCAAATTTCTTAAATTAGTACTCAATCTCAAATAATTTATACTCAAATCTTTACGATTTATATTGAATTTTTACTCTTTTATACTGATAAAAAAAATAACACACAAAACTGTCTTGTCAATCCTATCAGGGAGTGCATGCAAAGAAATTTTCGGTTGGGGAGTGCATGCAAAGCCCAATTTGATGTTGGAGAGTTTTCTCAAATTTTCCCATATTTTAATATAATAATATTTTATTATAATAATTTTGATTACAGTGAATATTATATAATACGTAAAATTTTGATTAATAACATTTCTGGATAAAGATATGATAAATTACTCATATGGCGATATTTATTTATTAGACGATTAATTAAATGTGAGACATTTTTTTATTTTTCCAAAAAAAAAAAATAGCACAGTCTTCAATTCGCCGTAAGTTTACCTGAACCTTTGCCGGGTGTCGCGGCCTAATGGCCCACGCACGTGATCCACCGACGCCAGCTGCACCCCGCGTCGTCTACTAATTACACCGATCCGGTAACCGCCACCGATCACCGCCTACTGGGAAACAGGCTGCACATCTTAGGAAGGCATCCCACATTTGGTCGTTAAGGCGAGCTGTATGTCTAACGCGAGTGACGAGATCCAATATTACGGCTATAACTCTGAGGTTACCATCACTCGTCTCCTCCGACATCCGTTGATCTCTTCGATCTCCGTCACTACCCTGATCATGGCAAGGCATCTTATCTCGTGGGCCGTCGCCGTTCTGGCGGTGGTGTGCGCCCTCCCGGCTATAGTTCTCGCCTCTCGTGACATTGCTGCCTCTAAGAAGCCCTTCGTCGTCCAGGGCCGCGTCTTCTGCGACCCTTGCCAAGCCGGGTTCGAGACGCCGGTGTCGACCTACATCCAAGGTGAGCGTTTACTTTCCCCCGCAATGCGCTTTAGAGTGTTCCATCTTTTCTTTTTCTTTTTCTTTTTAATGGATTTTAGGGTATCAGATCATGCCTTAGTCCGGATCTGCATGTGTATGGTTAGTTGATTTGACGATTAGAGGGTCTGCCTTTAAATGTTAGATGTTGTTCGGCAGATCAGGGGATGTAGTTGCGAGAAATTCTGAAATCACTTCATTTTCGTGCGGTTTGATTGCTTGCTCCATAGATCTATTGAAGAGAAACATAGTTACAAACATTTGCATTTTTTTTTCTCTGACAAATTGACTGATGTTGACTATTATTAAAAATTGTTTGCGTAGCATGGTCAGAATGGTGGAAATGGCGCTGTCCGGTGATTTAGGGTTTGAAAATCAAGGACAAATCTACTTAGTTTATTATATGAGGCAAAATTGTATATTTACACTAGATGAAGACATCACGGGGTGCATTCCAGGGAAACTATTGCCTGGTATTGAAATTGGAAGGGATCTAGCTCAAGTTAGAAAGAACTAAATGTCCTGTTGTCAACATCTAAGCCACTAAGGGTCAAAATATGAAGGAGATCACACGCTACTTTTTTTTCCCTGTCTCTGGTTTTGAAGATAAGCGAGCCATCATATTTGATTAAGTGAAACTGCGGCAAGCAATTGCATATCTATGGGTGTGAAGATAAACGAGCCATCATGTTTGATAAATGAAACTGCAGCAAAAGAAATTATTTTCATTTAACTGTATTCTTTCTATAGCTTGTTCGCATTTGTAATTTATCTGCCACACCAGAGTAGTATTTGCTATCGTAGATATCAGCTCTATACGAGTGCGGATCAGGTTTCTGAGCTACTATGAGGCCCTCTTTATAGGGTTTTCTATGGAGGTCCCTTTTGGGCTACCGATCCAGCCACGATAAATATCAGGTAGTGTGATGGAAGTAGCTGGGCCATTACAGGAGAGGAGAGCAAAGAATGAGGCACTGGATTGCATCCTAGTTGCCAAGTGAAATCTTACTTGCCTTTCGGTGTTGCATCTACTTGGGTAAGAGTTGGCTTGAGTATGTTGCTGTGAATGCAAATTGCATAAAAAGGGGCAGCATGTCTGCTTGCTTTAAATCGATAATGGCATCGTAGATCATTTGATACTTGTATGGTTGTTGATGTGTGGGCATAAACACCTAAAGCAAAATCAGAAAAAGGAATTCATTGTTGATGTAACCTCTCCGTTCCTATCTTGCTGATGAACATATCTTGGAGTACTCTTATTGTTGTTGGTTGATTGATTTTCAGTTTAGATGTTACAATCATGCAAAATTGTTTAATTACTAAGGTTTTAACATTAGCAATGGAATTGGAAGTGAAGTGTTTTCTTGCTTTATGCTTTTCAGGTGCAAAGGTGCGTGTTGAATGCCGATCAAAAACCACTGGTGCAAAGACGTGCAGTTTTGATGGCACTACCGACCACACGGGTACCTACAAAATTCTAGTCGCCGATGAGCATGAGCATGAGATTTGCGAATCGACCATCGTCAGCAGCCCATTAAGCAACTGCAAGACTGCACTCCAGGGGCGTGAGAGGGCTCCTGTCTTCCTCAGCCGCAACAATGGCATCGCTTCAGACATCCGATACGCCAATGCACTTGGATTCCAGAAAGACAGCCCCATACCTGCTTGCGCCGCGCTGCTGAAGACCTATGAGCAAAACGAAGACTAGATAAATTACTGATTTATCTCTAAGCTATTTCATTTTTCATGTGCTAATGCTGCAAGAGCCCTGTTCTGGAACTCTATTAAATATGGCATGCACTGCTTGTGTCTAATATCTTTTATGAAGGATCTATGAAGAATGCTAAGGTTTCTATAGGGGTGACAATTTCTTTGTTTTTCACTCAGCATGTCTAACGGAATCGTCTTTGCCACCAAAACCGTGTTTACTTTACTATCAGCTTTCCGAATGCACAATAACAGCCACAAGTCAATTTGTCATTCTGACAAACAGATGACAAAAAATTGATAATGATCAAAATGGCATGAAAATTCATGAAGTTAATAAGTGATGAGCAATAGTTTATATTTTATTTAATAATAAAAAATTATAAAATAAATTAGTCTGGTTATGAGTAAGTTCGATTTATTAAAGATCATAAATAAATGTTTAAACAATTTAAGGCAAAAATTAGAGGGAGACATGTAGCCTATAACAACATCGGAAATAAAAATATTTTTAAGAATAAAAATAAAATGAGACATGATGAAACATTGTTTTGTGAAAGAAAAATGGATTTACTTTTGATTCCAATAAAAGAGAGTGCGTTTTAAATTTTGACAAATAATTTATAAATAAATTTATTTAAATTTTATGTACAGAATTTGTCTTATAATTATTATTAAAAAAATAATAATATATTTATTGGCGGACTAAATAAACACGGACTGATGAATTATGATTTTATTTTCCTTGCTATCACTTCCCTTCCTTCCTCTTCTCTCCTCCCGAATCTCAGCATGTAAACAGTCCCAAAAAGATTAGAGGACGTGGCTTCGCCTCGGGGTCGCAGCGATTTGTCCAAGCTGGGGATCTCCTGCGTGTCTCTAGGGCAAGCATATTCCTTTGCTCCTCATGGGAAACAAGAGGAAGGAGAAGAAGAGCAAGAAGCACAAGGGGAAGATCACGGCCGAGCAGGGACTGGCGCTGAGCTACGTCCGCGACTGGGTCTTCCGCGATCCGTCCGACGACGCCGACGAAGGCTTCTTGCCATCGGTGGCCCGAAAAATCACCGATTCCGTGGTTTTCGAACTCCACTGCCACTCCAACCGCAGCGACGGCTTCCTCTCCCCGTCTGCTCTGGTGGAGCGAGCCCATCGAAATGGGGTGGGATTCCTTACCGTTCTCTTCTGGGCTCCTTGCTGCGTTAAGATTAACAGTTTTGATTCATTCTGTTTTGTTTTGTTTTTGTTTTTTTGGTTTTGTGGGTCGTCGATCTGATTGTTGGCTTTGTTAACTATTTTCTCGTCTATGGCGATTTAGTGTTGCACGGTTACTATTGGCGATTTAGGTTTTGCTGTTACAGCAATGGATTGTGGATGGGGGCCAGTAAAATGCCAACTCAGTCACCGTTCTATTTGTGTATAGTTTTGGATAAATTCACCACTTCAGTCAGTTTGATCTGAACATCACCTTTTGTTCCTGCCTATCTTTGAATGTCAAATTTTGTTACATACCTTGTTGATTATGATAATCTGATATTGCTGCACTACTTGAAAATAGTCAAAACTATAAAAGATTCAAATTGTTTCTGATAAGCTATAATTTCTATGGAATGTATTGCTGTATCTTTCTTTTTCTTTGTTTACCATAATGTCACCCTCTGAGTGCTTATAAGTTTGAATTTGATTAGATTCTGACAACCACTTCAATTTTGTTTGTATCCTTTACCAACATGTTATTCACAATGATCATCTTTTTCATGTTTCACTATATGTGCAGATTTTTCCTTGGATATTTTATGTTTTTCATACGTGATAGACATGCCTTGATGCTGTAAGGAAATGTCTCTTGATTGCTGTAACTCAGGTGATGAGATCGTAAAGTCTACTAGTATTCACCAATGCCGCATACTTCCCTCATTAAGCTTATTATTCTGTTAGTGATCAGAATGCCTTGTTCTTACTTGGTATGCAAGAACCCTTACTCTAAATTTCTATTAGGAACTTCAATGCCATATTTTAGTTGAGGAAGTTTTTCAATTTATTTTCACCATTTATTATTATTATCTCCTTGTCATTTTTAATACATCTAGCAATAGTCATTGAAATTAAACATGATTATGTAATTCTGTATTTAGAGCAGGTGAATGTTCTTGCCCTTACTGACCATGATACAATGGCTGGCATATCAGAAGCTATGCAATCAGCCCTGAAGTATGGAATAAGGATAATTCCTGGCGTTGAGATAAGTGCTCTATGCTCGTCTAGGTAATTATTTTGGTCCTATCAATTGTAGTCATTTTGAATATGGAACTTGCTACAAATAGAAGCTTACTAAAGAATTTCCAGAGAAATCATTTGAAATCTACAATGACACTTCTCCAAATGGTTTATACTTTGTTATTTACTTTGTTAGATTTAGCAATGGTCAAAGGTTTGTCCATGTAATTATTTATGTTGTAGTTTTTAGCTATGAAGAAAAGGATTTTTTGGAAACCAAATTGATTCATTTCACAAAGAGGTTCATCCATTAAGGCTGCACTTACTTATTTTGTGTATGAATAACAGAAGGGAAGAAGCAGGAATTGGCGAACCTGTCCATATCCTTGCATACTATGGAAGCTCAGGGCCTTCTAGGTATGCGGATCTGGATAATATGTTGTCAAAAATCAGAGATGGACGACATGAGCGTGCAAAGAATATGTTGTTGAAGCTAGCTAAATTAAAAGTTCCTATTAAGTGGGAACATGTTGCCAAAATAACAGGGGAAGGTGTTGCTCCAGGACGAGTACATATTGCTAGAGCAATGGTTGAAGCTGGCCATGTTGAGAATTTGAGAGAAGCTTTTAATAGATATCTTTACGATGGTGGACCTGCTTATGCCTTGTAAGCATTTGAGTTCCTAAAAAAGAATAGATATCCAAAATGTTTAATGATACTCTATTTAATTGTCTATCTATGGTTAGAGGAACTGAACCATCTGCAGAGGAAGTGCTGCAATTGATTCATCACACTGGGGGTGTTTCTGCTTTGGCCCATCCGTGGGCTTTGAAAAATCCAATTGCTGTTATCAGGAGCTTGAAGGCTGCTGGCCTTCATGCCATGGAGGTATATAGGAGCGATGGGAAGGCTTCTGGTACAGTATTGAATTTGGCTTTGTTGTTCTTAGTTTGTTTTCTAGATGGATTATCACTATATTTTGTCGATGTTAGACTATTTGTCATTTTCTTAATCTACTGCAGGATATGGCGAGTTGGCTGATACTCATGAGCTTATAAAGATTGGAGGATCTGATTATCATGGAAGAGGTGGTCATGATGAATCTGATCTGGGGAGTGTTAGACTCCCACTCATATCTATCTATAGGTTCTTGAAGGTGGCTCGACCAATTTGGTGCAACGCGACTAAAGATATCCTTCAGAACTTTGCTGAGGATCCTTCTAATACTAGTCTGGAGAAAATCATGAGGTTTCTGACGCCCAATAAATTCAAAGGGTTTTCTACTGCTAATAGTGCTAAAGACATTGTCGACCTATGTGTCTCGTCTTGGCTCAGTAACGATGAAAAGGAGGAAAATGACTTCAAGGAGATCCGACACATGCTTGCAGACACTTTTATTAGCAATTGCTAAGCGCAAATGTCTCTTTACTCTAGCAGATAACTCGTGGTCAATACATTATGCCATGGGTGATCAGCCACCTGGAAGATAATGTTTCTTCACAAGAAAACTTTACACCTTTTTTTTTAAGCCCCTCCTCTTTCGGCATTTAGTTGACACTGGCAGTATCCCGAACTTGTATGATCACAAAGGCAAACATTTATAGTTTTCCGGCATTGGCGATACTCTTATTATCGTTTGTTTTTCAACCATCTTTAAGGCATCTGAAGTGTAGATAATAAGTGTCTTTTTTATATGTGAACTGTGAACATGTAAGAAAGATAAGTTTTCCCTCAAATGTCTGTTCCTGGACATGCTTTTCTGATGTTATTATTTTGCCCGATTTGATTAACTCAGATGATCCTAACTCTATACCTTGATTATTGTGATTATATAGATGATAAGCAAATTGTTGATCAGTATCTACTATTCTGGACCGGCTGTTCTCACTTCCTGGAAACTATTAAAAGTACCAGCCAGTCATCATATTGGGGAGGCCAACCTGGTGCAGCTTCATATGTTCAGGTTAGTTTATTGGTGTTGTACAATGATGGAATCCCCCATGTTCATCTTCTATAATTTTATTTGATGAGGCCTATCAAATCGTGCATGTCCCCCATACATTTACTCTTCTTTCATGCTTGTGTTGCCCCCGGGGTTATGGTGCAGTAGTAGGGCGACTAGTCGCTATTTTAGACATCCGCGATTCGATCCCTAGTTATGACGTATTTTGTAAGAATTTTTTTTTCAAATGAGACGTGAATCCTGGGATACTGGGTTTTTAGACCGTCCACCACGAGCGCTTCCCAATTTACTTTGGTGACCGATGGAAAATTTTCGTAAGGCCGAGTTAGTCATCCCAGGTTCGTTTGCTACTTGGTCTAACCTTTTTTTTTTCTTTTATGCTTGTGTTTTTCTTCATGCATAAAACATGATTCATGAAAGTTCTTTGCAAAGTATTTGGATTGTTTAATCTCCTGCTTAGTGTTTAATCTTCTGCTTATTGTGATCACTCATGATGAGGACGGGTTAGGGGGATGTATGTAGACTATGCAACTTTTTTTCAATGATCAAAGCTTCCAAGATAAAAATATAGGGCATTTGGATTTTCTTTAATTTTGCAACTGAGATATATTGTAATACATAATGGTGGAATTGATTTATTAGTTACTACATGCTACAATTTTTTTTTAAAGGCAGCTCGGTGAAGTTCCCGTCAGTGCAGTCCAGGAGAAGAATTTATTGTACGCAATTTTATTATATTTTGCAAGAGATTGCTTCTGATAGTGGAACTCATGATCTTCATGTCACACGATAACAGCATTAAAGCTCCTATTCATGCTATATTATTTTTTAAGTGATATTTTTTATAAAGGGAATTGAAGAGGAGCATTGACGCGATAATAAAATTGTTGTCGTGTGATTTGATGGTCACGGATTTGAGTTGCAAAAAGTCTTTTGTAATTGTAAGGTAAAGTTACGTCTAATAGATCCTTTTTTAAGATAACGCATCGGCGGGAGCTTCTTGCAAGGGCTGTCCTCTATTTTTTATAAAGGGAATTAGGACTGAGATCCATAGAAAAAGGACAAAGCAAGGTTTCAAACTCCTGTGAAGCTCCAAGATTCCTAATGTACCTGATCAACAAAGCTAAGATACATGTGTGTTCCAATTGTCCCCATTGCTTTGGGGCTTTAAAAATTGAATGCATGCTTCGAAGTTCAAAGTTTGTAAAGATTATTTAATAGGTAAAACCCTGTTTAAGTCTTACTTTATGGAGCTATGATAAGAGCCAATGACGATCAAGAGTATATAATAAAAAATGTGTATCGGTATTTGGATTTGGAAATACATCGTGATTGACTTTGTTTTAATTTCCTTAGGCTCGGTTTACCGTCACGGAGGTTGGTCGAGAGAAAAGAAGGGAGAGTAGATGATTGAGAACGAAAAAGTGTGCACCTAGCAACATTCTTTGCTTGCTTGTGCTACTTGATCGTATTATAAGTAAATTGGGGATTCACCCATTCGATCCATTGCTATAATGTTGTTTTTTTTCCTTTTTAAAAATTGACCTCAAAGAGGAACATTAGAGATATCTCTATTGACTCTGGTTGATTCTCGACGGATGTAAATGATAGACAACTTTTGAAAATTATCACTACGGTTTTTTCCTCTTCTCCTCTTCATCGTATGAGGTAAACAACCCTTAGTTACACCAATTCTTTTTCCCTTTAAAACATAATAAATACACAATTGTTCCTGAAAACCCACAAGTTTTGCCTCAAGACTTAACCCTAAAACAAAACCATCAGGTTCTCCCATCAACTGGCACCTGGGGGTAGTGCCCTGGCAGGTGCCAGTAACCTCTACTTGACTTTGCACTTGGCATCTGGTGATTGGCCGGTGAGCAAGTGCTATAGGCCTATATAACTACCCTACGCCCCCTCTTAATTGCTCACAACTTGGTCGGCCACAAAGATCCTCCGAATATTCGTCGGCTTCTAGTGACGAGCCAGAGCTGGATTTTGATCTTCGTCACAAATTCGCTTTGAGCTAAAGCTTTGGTTTCGGTTCGTAGAGCAGACATGGCTACAGCTCTAGATGTGTACAATAGCGTGCAGTTCTTCGCGTCGGATCCTGTAAACGAAGCTCTCGAAGCTCAGATTCATGGAGGTTCTACTCCGTCCTTCGATTCTGCTCCCCCCGTGCCCTCCTCTTTCTCCTCCTCTTTTCTGCATCAAAATCCCATCTTTGATTGCTTTCCTGCTTCATCTCTGAGATCCGGCACGGTTCCGGTTAGCTTTTTGAGCCCTAGAATCTCTCCGGCCCATGGCAAAGCGAGTGCCGCCGCCCGACTCCTCGGCCCCCGGACGCAGCCCATGAAGCGAGCAGCCTCGCCGCCGAAGCCCGCGGCTGGCAAGCTCTACCGCGGTGTCCGGCAGCGCCATTGGGGGAAGTGGGTGGCGGAGATCCGCCTCCCCCGGAACCGCACCCGCCTCTGGCTCGGCACCTTCGACACCGCGGAGGAGGCCGCCATGGCCTACGACCGCGCCGCCTTCAAGCTCCGTGGGGACGCCGCGCGGCTTAACTTCCCGGAGTTCAAGCGAAACGGAGCGCACATCGGCGCGCCGCTCCACTCCTCGGTCGACGCCAAGCTCCGAGCCGTCTGCGAGAGCTGGCGGGCGTACAACAACAGGGCAAAGCTAGCCCAAGCCACCCCGTGGCAGCAGCTGCCGCAGCCGTCGAACTCAGCTCGTCCTCGGAGGAAAACAAATCCAAGAGCTCGCCGTCGCCGGACGGAGACGACAGCCATCGAGCACGTCGGCCGTCGCCTCGGAGATGCAGCACTTGGACTTCACGGAGGCGCCATGGGACGAATCAGAGAGCTTTAAGCTGCGAAAGTATCCATCTTGGGAGATCGACTGGGATTCCATCCTCTCTTCCAATTAGTCGTCTTCGATTTCTGATCTGCAACTAGCTAGTTCTTGTGGCTTAATGCAAATGGAATTTTAGTCATTTGCAATGGCCTTTGTTTGATCTTCTTCGCTAGACACTAAGCCTTCATGGCCTGAATCATGAATGCAAAAAATTCTCCTGAAACAGCTTTGGAGCTATCATGGGCCAGAAATTGTGATCTCTGCAATAAGAATGCTGCATTTAATACAGAGGTTGTGAACCACCTTTCTAGTTTATCCATTTTTTTTTTTGGATTAATTCAGTTTCGGTTGATGAAATTTGTGAGAAAGTAAATGTTAAATTCGAAAATAGTAAATTTTAAAAGTGAAAGATTTTAGATTTAATAATAAAAATAAATAAAACGGTAAATTACAGAAAACTCCCTAATCTCAAACTGATCTTTGCATGCAATCCCTAGAAAATTTATTTGCATGCATCCCTGATGGGATTGAGTAAAAAAGTTTTGAGTATAAAATTGTAAAATTGAGTATAAAATTAGAAATTAATACATAAGGTTTGAGTATACAGTTTCTGATTGGTGATCAACCTTACATACTCAATTTTTACTTTTATACTCATTTTTTCAATATATACTCACAAACTTCTTGTCAATCCATTAGGGACTCATGCAAAGAAATTAAATGGAGACTGTATGTAAAAGTTTGAGATTGGGGAGTTTATGAAAATTTTCCCAAAATAAAATAGAAATATAATATATAAAATTTTAATTTAGTAATATTATAATTATTAGGACAAGAGATGACGACTTTCTAGTAAAATTTTAAGTATTTAAAATTATATTTAGAAAAAAAATAGAGGAATTAGAAAGATGTCTCATATGGAATATACGTATGACGGTTGAAATGAAGAACATTAAATATTTTTTGATATCATTAAAATTAAAAGAAAAATTTTATAAAATGACGGATAGATCTGCTATGTTATATGGAATTGAATGTTACATTATACTCGAGTACATGAGCAGAAGATGAGAGTGATAGAAATGAGAATGTTAAGTTGGATGTGCAAACATCCTTAGATGGACAAAACAATAAATAAAAATATTAAAGTGAAAATTGGGATTGCATCTACTGTGAGAAAACTCCGATAAATACGTTTAAGATAACATGAACATGTATGTGGACGATCAATAGATGCTCTAATAGGCGATGTAAAACTATGATAAATATATACATCAAATGAAAAAGATAAAAAAAGATTGATTGTAACAATAAAATAAGATAAAATTTATTTAAAGATAAATGATGATAAAATTTAATGACATATAAAAAAAAATAATTAATATTTTTAAATCTGCTATCTATTAAGTTTCCAACTTTAAAACTTTAACTTATTATTAAAGAGCTATCTATTAAGTTTCGAACTATAAAACTTTAACTTATTATTAAAGAGTCTAACTATGATATTTTACCTTCAAAGGCAGTTCAATGACTTACCTAGATTCATATAATCCCGTATGAGATACGGTTTAGTTGTTATAATTGAGAGGTGGTTGATTGATTTATAATAAATTTGTAGCGCATTCAAAACCTTTAAAATATTCATTTCATTCGAAAGGGATGGAGATGTTTTACTGATCAGCGAAATGATGCATTCTTTTATTTCAATTTTCATTAAATTGATCATACGGCTGGGATGCTCAAAGTCAACCAGATGCTGAAGATACGCAAATGATTGGTCTCATTCTATTTGGGCACATGGATTCCTGAATCTAGGCGTAATTGTAGATCGAGTTGTCTTTGTGCTTACAAGCATAGCAGTAGTGGTGAGCAATGGATTTAAAACAAAATTAAATAAATCGAAATCCATTAAATTGATTTTTGTTTTTTGATAAATCAAATCGCTTTAATTTTATCAATAAAATCAAATAAATCTAAGGGATATCAATTCGATGACATCATCAATTAGTCTATGTCGATATAGTCAGCTTGATATTTGGATAACGTTTATCATCACTGAGGTATGATTTGATTTTAAATAATATTTTAGATTATTTTGTACCTCCGTTTAAGAAGTGGTTCGGCTAAGACTGAATAAATTTTCATGATTTATTTCGTCTATAATATATAAATTTGATGACATCATCAATTAGTCTATGTAGATATAGTTGAGTATTTCATATCTCTCATTTAAAAGGTAGTTCGGCTAAGATTGAATACATTATCATGATTTATTCCCGTCTAAAGTATCTGATATCGTTCTATAAGGACCGTTAAGTGATAACTTCACCATTTGATGTCATCAATTAGCTGAATCAGATTGACTTATCAACCAAAATTATATTTAATTTAGATATATCAAATTGATTAATAATATTTAGATTTAATCAATTTATAAAATTTAAAATTAAAATTGAATCGAGTAAATGGAATATATATATATATATATATATATATATATAAATTTAAATAATCGAATAAATTTTTAATTCAATCGATTAATTCGATTTAATTAAGTTTTTACTCACCCTAATCACAAGTTTGATGATAAAAAGCGACAAAATATTGATGAGGTAAAAATACATCAAAAACTCTGTGATGTAAGATCATAAAAAGCATCTTAAGACCTCCGGGGTTATGGTACAACGGTAGGGTGACTAGTCGATATCTCATATATCCGCGGATCGATCTCCAGCTACAACGCATCAAAACGCAACCCAAGATAATGATGACGAGGAGAAAATGTCAATGCCTACGAAATTAACACGAACGTAAAGGGATGCACCAAAAGAAATTTCGGTGAGCTCTCTCCGATGCTCAAGTTAAAAATCTTACCCCCTTTTATCTGGGTGCCGAAGGATCTTATATACCTTACACTCCCCCCCCACCTCACGTTTCATGGTCATCGATTATTTAACAGTTGTTCACCTCTCCAAATGATTGGTAACGGCTACCGTGACTATTAAGGTCATCATTACCATGCGTTACAAGCAATAATTACCTACTGAATATCCTATTCTAGAAAGAGGAGACGGTACTTGAAGCTTTGTTCTCTTATCCCTAAGCTGCTCTTTGGGCTCCACTCTTTTGATGAGTTAGTCTCGGAGCCTTAGCTCCCAGACTGAGTTCGGGGACCTTCCTTATTCCCCCGAGATAGTCTCGGGAGCTCGAGCTCCTAGTCTGGCCTCGGGGGCCTTCCTCCAGTCTCCCGAGATAGTCTCGGGAGATCGAGCTCCTGGTCTGACCTCGGGTTTCGAGCTTGGTTGGCACTGCCACGTAGCTATCCCGTGCCACGTGTCCTCCCCGATTAATCATTCCTACCACAAGTCCCCTCTTCAAGTCTAATAGAAGAAATGAGGCTGACTGATTAGGCTGGTGGCACGATGAAAGGAAGCGCAGTATATGCGAGACCCATATTACGACTCCTTCTTCCTTAACGACTTGTCGGGCCCTAAGAATCGAAACATTCATCCCTTGTCCCGAAGAGTTCATTTGAGTCAATCTAAGAGTCTTTACGAGTTCTGAGACCCTCTAGTGATGGCTGCCCATCACCCATTAAGGGCGCATGAGGTATATTAATGACAAGAGAGTTTTCCTGCGAACGGATTGCTGCCACGTGACAGTGTCTTTTCTACGTGATTTCCCTCCGATACGTTTAGTTGGGTCATACCAATCGACGACTATAATGGACTGCGATGTCTCGAGATTTGTGGCTCTCACCATCCACGCGTCGTGCATCTATTCCTTCACACTATAGCTGCTCCTTTCATCTTCTTGCACCGCCAAATATCAGAACTTGCGCCTCCTACCTTTGCTTGTTAGAGCTCCTCTTTCTCGTGTAAGTCCTATCTGCCTCCATCTTCTTCTTTTCTTCAAGGTCATGGGCAAGGAAGGAAAGAGAAAGAAAGGTCAGGGTAAGAAAGAGAAACCTGAAGAGAAGGGGACTTATCATCCGGAGTGGTATAAAGCCACTTCGTCAAAGGTTAAACCTAATACCCTGAGAGCCGCTTGTGAGACCTATATCATCCCAGCGGAGTTAGAAGTCAGGGTTCTTAGTGTTGGGATCGGATGGCTAGAGAGGGGGGGGGTGAATATAGCCAACCACTTGTAACTTGAATACTTATAGCGATTTCTGCAACTTAAATATCAGTAGCACAGCGGAAAGAGTAGAGAACAGATTATGCAGAAAACGTAACGGAAGCAAAACACACACAACTAGCAAGATCGCTAACAAGGAGGGTTTACAAGGTTCGGGGATAACTTGCCCCTACTCCTTGGCGTGCCCTTAAGGTGGGCGATCCCTTGATCGTCGGCAGATCAAGCCCCGGTTATCATTGGATAAATCAGCAACCTCCTTCTCGGTGGAGAAACCTCTCCACAGTGTGTTTCAAACAAGGATATAGTTTAAGCACAAAGAAACAACAAGAAGGATCTTACTCAAACACTTAGCAAGGACAAAAACACAGCAAGCTTCCCTGAGCTCCACCCAGTGGCGATCTCACGCAAGAACCCTTTTCCGTGTCTTCCCACTGTCGGACTCCAAGCCTCTTGTTTTCTCCTTCAAGCGCTCAAGTAAACGATGGTTGCTTCTCAATTGCTTGCTCAAAAGTGATGAAGATCGCAAGAACACAGCAGGCAAGTTGTGGAGAACTCAAGGCACGGCAAGAACAATAGTTCGCAAGACCTCCTTCAACGAAGCCATCCACCGCCCTTTTTGATTCTTCACATAGCACCAGGTGACAACATCTCTGTAGCTCCCAACTACTCATCTGCCAACGCCAGCCTCTACTGAGCTATCTCTGGACTCACTGAGCTCCCCTCAGTCAAGCTCCAGTCTCCGCTCCAGTCTGCAGCTCACTGTTGCAACCTGAGATGGGAAAATGGACAAACCTGCTCCAAGGAAAGCCTCCATTGACCTCTCCTTAAGTGTTTGAATCCTTCCCTGTCACCTGTAGCTTGATCAGAGTATTAGAACAGCAAATCAACCAGCATATCAAATATCAGAGGAAAGTGGCAGCAAATCGGTTGTGTTCAGACGCGATCAGAGCGTCTGACAATGTAATTTGAATTAAAGTGATCGGTCACCGGACCGATCAGAGAGACTCCTGATCGGTCACCAGACCGATCAGGATCCGTCCTGATCGGTCCCCAACGCTCAATCAGAAATCGCGATTCCTTTGTGACTTCTCCTGATCGATCACCGGACCGATCCCAGGTTGTGGATCGATCACCTGAACGATCCACCCCTTTCTTGGGCGATTTCTGAGCTTCGCAGTCCAGACCTCCTGATCGGTCATCAGACCGATCAGGCAGCCTCCTGATCGGTCACCAGACCAATCAGATCATGACCAGACCGATCAGGCTAGAGCCTGATTGATCATAGTGAGGAACCTGCGACGCTGGATCGTTCACCAGAACGATCTGCACAGTGATCCTGATCGGTCAGCAGACCGATCAGGAGCAGTTCAGCGAGGGAACTCAACCTCACTGCTCGCTCCCTGATCGGTCACCAGACCGATCAGGAGCCAGTCAGTGGGTGAAACGCATACTCCCTGATCGGTCACCAGATCGATCAGGAGCAACACAGTAGGTTCCCAACCTCACTGTGTGCTCCCTGATCGGTCACCCGACCGATCAGTCATCGCTGGATCGGTCACCAGACCGATCCACGAAGGGACAGCGTGCCAGAATCCCTGATCGATCACCAGACCGATCCAGGGACTCGAACTCAGCCCTCCAAGCTAAGTTACCATTCACCTTAGCCCTCCAAGCTAAGGATTTTTCATCTAACTCTCCAAGTTGAGAATTTGCACCTAACCCTCCAAGTTAGGACTTTTCACCTAGCCCTCCAAGCTAGGACTTTTCACCTAGCCCTCCAAGCTAGGACTTTTCACCCAACCCTTCCGAGTTAAAACTTCATCCAACCTAGCCCTCCAAGCTAGGCACCTAACCCTCCAAGCCAGGACTTTTTCACCTAATTCTCCAGGATAGGAATTTGCACCTAATCCTCCAAGTTAGGACTTTTCACCTGCCCTCCAAGTTAGGACTTTTCACCCAACCCTTCCGAATTAGGACTTTTCCAACACCTAGCCCTCCAAGCTAGGATTTCTCACACCTAACCCTCCAGGTTAGGATTTTTCCAACACCTAGCCCTCCAGGCTAGAATCCTCCATATCATGCCTAATCCTCGATCAGGACTTAATCATAATCATCATCATCATCAACCAAAACTAAAATCGTTGTCAACACCAAAACAACAATCAGGGCCAGACGGTATCAACACTTAGGATCGACTAGTCTCCTGTAGAACCCCCCTTAGGGTTTTACACTTTCTTCCTAGGGCAGGTAGAGTTCGACCTCCGTTTTCCAATCTCTCCTTTTTTTATGGCCATCTCTAAGTATTTTGACGTTCCCTTACACCAAATGACTCCAAACGCCTTCGCTCAAATGGGCGGGGCGTTTATCCTATTTAAACTGCTCAGCATACCCTTGACTCTCTGTTCCTTTCATTACTTCTTCCTCTCTAACTTGGCGTCAAGGGAAGCCTTTAGTTTTACGGCACGTCCCAACCATAAACTTATAGGTGGCCTCCCTTCTTCCCAAAAGGGGTGGAAGGAGCATTTTTTTTAATCCAGCTTTTTGAGCATCTTTTCTGTCCGATTCGCTGGCGAGAAGATTTACTCTCTCCTCCAAATTTGGGCGACTTCTAGCAAGATCAGGGGTACTAGCGGGCCAGGAGCATCATAGCTGGAATGAAGTTCCACGACCCTAATTTGGTTCAATGCAAAGCGCTCCTGTATCGGGCTGGGATTAAACCCAAAGTCACCAACCTTAGTCACGATCTATGCCAGTTTACTGTTTTATTAAATATTTATCAATTCTAACTGATGTTCTATTGTTTGTATGTTGCAGAAGTCATCATGCTTGCTCGGGCGATGAACAAGCTGCTCAAGTGGAAACTCGCAGATGAGAGGGCTCTCGCTCCCCCACCAGCTCCTACGGCCTCAACGGTTGAGCCCTCCGTAGGCTCTGAGCGAACTCAAAGCCAAGACTCCTGCCCCCAAGCTACCCGATGCTCCAGGGGTCAATCCTTCATTTGCCTCCGCTGAAGCAGGAGGTGATGGGGAACCACCGGCTCGGGATCCTAGGTCGGTGACAGCGCCAACCAAGAAAGCGGACCCTCTCCCTGCCGAACAAAGACGACTCATCCTGCCCGATGAGAAAGAGGAAGAGAACGAGCTGCAAACCTCCCATCAGAGGCATTTGGCTCCTCCCGCCCCCCAAGGAGGAGAGCCCATTTAGCCCGGGCTCTTGAGGAAGAGGAGGATGCTATTCCCCTTTCCAAATGTTACCGGAGGGCGACACCTGTCGTGACGGAGCCCGAAGGTGAGACCGAGTCGTCTGTCAGGGAGGTCTGCTCCCTTCCTCCCTCGCCCAGAGTTCCCGACTCCCATAGCAGTCCCAAAGGCAAGAGGGCGAGGTCGGAAGAGCTAGAATTTACCAGTGCCTGCCTGCGCCGGGGGATACAAGCAGCTGAGAAGGCGGCCACATCGGGTTTTCAACCTGTACAATTGAAGAAGCGGTCACAGGAGAGTCATCTTTCTGAAGAGGCTTCCACCAATATTGACGACGGTGCTCCCGACCTGTCTATCATACCCTACTCAGCGCCGCGCCTCCTGTAACGCCCGACCTTATATCTACCCTTAAGGCGGGGTTACGGGTCCATACATCCATATCATTTATCAAGGTAAGCATGTATATCCAAACAAAACATATCCAAACAAAACAATTACAATACATGAACTAGTAATAAGCATGCTTATTGAAGACTAATTTACCAAGCAAGGTTTTTCATTTCTTTTATATCTACATGCATTTACAACCTAATATGAAGATCATTTAACCCACTATAGCATGGAATCTCAAGTAAGAATATAGCAAGAGTTATCTAGTCTTCGATACATGCAAAAGAAGCATATACAAAAGAAACATTCATAAGCAACCGAAAATAGTAAACATCTAGCATTTTTCTGAGCATGCATACTATAAGAATTAGACATTAATAATAGTATTATCTATCATGACCTAGGTTCCATATCTCTAACAGTAGAGTAGTCACAATCATCATATATTCAGAGTATAGTAACACAATTTCAATCTTTTATCGGAAGCAGTTAGATTTTAGACAAACTAAGGTAGATAGAATCTTTCATCCTTTCCCGAGCCATCACCACACACATCCTCTAGCCTTCCCTCTGCCTCTTCCTTTAATCCAAGTATTTCTTACCGCTATCTGCAGCATAAGAAAACAACATGAACTAGTAAGCAAAACATGCTTAGTAAGAATCCGGGCCTACTCGCAAAACCATATCGATACATCATATCATGTACTCAGTAATCAAGATAGAACAAGATTAAGCATCATAAGCATCTCATCAAAGCATCATAAACATCACATCAAATATCTTCAAGTACTTTACGGAACAAGATTATCACATGATGAGAAAAGTATGCTTTTCAAAAGGTTCCATAATGGTAAGTACTTCAAAATATCATATCATCATCCAGGGCCCAGTTGTAGTACCACCTCATGCGCGTTCCCTAATAAATTGGGATAGCGAGCCACCAATCTAATTAGAGCAGGACCCTTCCGTCCTACCAATGCCATGACCTTCAGTTAACATGCACATTGGATTTGTTTAACGACCCCCTTCCGAGTCGGGTACACAACTTTCAAAGTAAAGTAATTTATCATGCAATTACTCATATATATCTTTATATGCCTAAAGGTACTCTTAGTCACATCTTTAAGGGACACACCACACATTCGGGTGCTCTTGATCCCCTAGGGACACACCACGCATTCGGATGCTCTTGATCCCAGTTTCAATAGAGTATCTCTTTTTAAGCATATCATCAAACACATCATGTTCATATCATCAGGGTGCCCCATGGGCTATAAGGCATGCTTTTATACCTAACAAGATAGGTCACATACATTATACTCATATCATATAATTAGTAGCATGCTTCGTGATTTCATCAAGTACTTCCCAACTCTAGGACTAGGGTTGGCCGAAAGTTACCAGTAAGGAATTTGGTTTTCCCACCAAGCATTCATTCAAGCATTCTTACAAACACTTCACTTATATCATTAAGCATGGATATATCATAAGGAAAATCATTCAACCTTGAACCCTAATTCCCCTAGGGTTGGCCGAAACCTTGTAGAGTAGGCTAGGCTAGATTTTTTTGACATCCAAACTTCACACACAATTATACAAACACCTTGTATACAATATTATTCCATACCCTAAGCATGAATGTTTTCTAGGATAACTCAACTCTCACTAGCCCCTTTTTCAATACCTTGGCCGAAACCCATACAAGCCCTAAACCCTAGCTTTTGTTATCACAAAAATGAAAGGACACATCATATAAATATACCCTAAGTTCCAAGGGATCTTCACATGCATCAAAGGGTAACCAAGGTCCTTCCCTTGGGTGTTGGCCGAAACCTATACAAAGGCATAACCCTAGATTTTTGTTCACAATATTTTGGATAAACCACATATACATATACCCTAAATTTCTAGGAATCTCCGCATGCAATAAGAAGTAACCAAGACCCTTGAAAGGGTGGTGGCCGAAAGTCTTATAAGGGAGAACTCCCTTTTTTTCAAAATAAGAACACAATGGAAACATGCACAAACCATTATACTGCAGGCGAGAGGATACTTACATCCTAGCGCTGGATTTTAACCTCCTTAAAATCGTAGGGTACCCTACACTCGAAGGGTATGTGGAAGCCTTTTCTTCAATTTTTTCCCTCTAAGACTCCTTGGTCTTGGTAGAAGGCAAAGATACTTGGCTTTCCTCCTTGCAATTGCCCTAGGGTTAGAACCTTGGATGCTATTTTCGAAAATGGAAGAAGTGAAGGGAAAGAAGGTGGTTTCGGTGGAGAAGAGAAAAGGAAGAAGAAGAAAGAAAAAGGAAGTTACTCCAACTTCCCTTATTTATACTTTTCTCATGAAAAGACATGTCTCTTCACTCTTACCCACTTAACAAGCATGTTCCTTATTCCTTCTACATGAAATATTGCTTGGTTCATTGGTTATGACATGGTGAGTGCAACTAGGAGGTCCAAGGTTCAATCCTTGCTTCCTCCTTTCTAGCTCTTTTTTTTTATCACAATTTGCACTAACCCATGTCAAAGCCCATTAAACCAAGCCCATCATGAAATTTCATAATATGAATAATATTTTATGAATTCAGAATATTTCATAATATTCCAAAAATATTATTTCATAATATTTTTAATATTCCATATTCATGAATATAATATTTCATGCTAATAATATTTCATGAATATAATATTTCATGCATTCATAATATTTCATAGCATGTGATTGCATGAAATTCATATCATTTCATTATAACCATTTTCATACATTGTCATGATTTTACATTGACAAATTTGGGGTGTTACACCTCCTGGGTCTTACCCCTCATCGCTCTGGGGCTACGTTCGGTATACCTTCTCCAAGGAGCCGGGAGGCCATGAGGGGACGGACCGAGGAACACCTCACTTCCCTCATAGGGATGACCTCGGAAGGGGTGACCACCAGTCTATACGAGTCATTACTGAAGGTAAAGTTCCCCTTATCCGTTTTTATTGTCGTTATCCTCTTCTCTGACTCTTACTGTTTCTTGTGTCAAGCTACTTCCGAGTGCCTTCTTTTGGGACGACGAATGTCTCCCGAGCATGAGACTGAAACCTTGCACCAGCAAGTGACGGAGCTGAAGGCGGAGGTGTACCGGGCCCATCAGGTAGGTCAAATGCAAGAGGAGGTTAGCAGAGATCTATGAATCAAGGTGGACCACTATTTGGACACCCTCTTGGCCTCCAAGTCCTCTCTGTATAGCGCCCGCCATCGGGAACGCCTTCTGTGTGAAAGTGAGATAGCTAACCCAAGAGAGGGGACGACTCCAAGCTCGAGAGACGAAACTGTTGGAGGACATCCACATCTTAGAGTCGTCCATCGATGCATTGAATGGCCGGATCCGAGAGCAGGCGGACCAGCTGATGAGGAAGGAAACCGTGATACAAGTTGTTGCTGCTCATGTATCTGACCTACAGGAGAACCTCGACCGAGCTAAGTCACACCTCTCGACCACCACGGAGTAGCTTGAGAAGGCAGCTGGACTAAAGACTGCTCGAGACCAAGCCTTAAAGGAATTAAATGATTACAAGGCTGGCGAGGAGTCTCGACAGGCGAAGGTAGAGGCGGTATTCAAGGCCAAATTCATAAAATCTGAGGAGTTTGGCGATATTTTGGCCAACCAAGTGTTGAGGCGGCTGAAGCAGGGCTTCAATGCAGCTGTCCAATAACTTCAGCGAGCCAATGCACTGAAGCCGGATACCGACCTGGGCTTCCTCAACGTCAGCCAAATCTAGGAGGAGCATTTGGCGGATGAGAAGGAGCTGTAGTACCCTTCTTTATTGCCTTTTTTTTAGAAGGCCTCAGGTATGTAAAACCGATATGTGGAATGCAAATATCTTATTTTTCGCATCTTGCTTTGCACCTGTCTTACGTGTTGTACTTTGCTTCGCCTCTTTTATAAAGTTCTTGTAAAACTCTTTGAAACTGCAGCGTTTTTTGGTTTGGGTACTTAGTGCATCTTACCCTCCTGCCCTAGTAAGAACAAGTCTTGGCTTCGCCCGATTAAGCGAAGATCTCCACCTGTGCCACAACCCTGGCTTTACCTGGTCCTCCTGATTGCCCGTGAGAGCTCGGGCTGATTCCCATTGGGCATCCCCAAACTTCGGCTAGGTCCACTCATCTTGGGCTGCTCCTGGCCAGGCATCCTCGGCGCCTCGACCAGGTCTACATGTCTTGGGCATCCCCGACACCACAAGACAGTAGGAGCTTGGGCTGCGCGCTCTCGGCTGGGCATCCTCAGCGCTTCAGCCAGGTCTACACATCTTATGTTAATAAAAGCCCTAGAGCCAATTATGTGATGATTGACTAGGGATTTTTTGTATCATATTCTATCATTAATAAAGACATGTTTGGTTATTATACTTTATATTTGTGTCAAATAACTAAGTATAATAATGTCCTTGGATAGTAGGTTCTTATCTACATTATATTGATTGGTTGAATCGATAGTGAGATGATGTAGATAACACTATACTAAATCATTCCTAGTCAAGCATTAATATTCAAGGACAATATTAATGCATGGAGACTAGCATGTAGATCAATTGATGACTTGAGCTCACAAGTTATGGATATATGATATCAAGTTGATACATGAGTATACATTAGAGAATGTGTACTGAATTGACCCGCCATGAGAAAATTTCATAGATTGTCATATGAGTGTCATAAACTTTCTCATGTGATTATTAGTATAAATAATCCTTAGATCTGAAGTCACTACGGTTCCCTACATAAGGAGTTATGTACTTTGGTATCGTCAAACGTCACCCGTAACAAGGTGGACTATAAAGGTGATCACTGGGTATGCAATGAATTATGCGGAGGGATGTGAGTGATGTAGATGGGATCTATCCCTCCCATATGACGGGAGTGATATCTGTGGGTCTCTTGATCGAGTAGGACTACTAAAACGCATGACCATGCTCAAATGAGTCAATATGAGATATTGAGCTCTTTTGTTTGAGTGAGTCTACTCGGGGATTAAGAAACACAAAGATTGTCATAGTCACTTGAGTAGCAATGATGCATTGCTAGATGTCGCTCATTGCTTATGTGTCTAAAGCAGTTTAGACATATTGCCAACGTTACGAGAACCTATTGGGTCACACACTAAGGGCACGATACTTCGAAGATTAATTGATCTGAGTTTGACTAAAATTTGATCCGAATTGGATTAATTGAGTTAGACTCAAGTGAATCCAATTGATTATGAGATTGAGATATAATTTGAGTTTGACTCATTTAGATTAGACACAACCATATTTAAATGAGATATTAATTTATTAAATTAATAATAGAGGTAGATAAAAATTTTCTCTTCATTGGATGAAGAGAAGTTGATGAGCTATATGAGAAAATGTGCTCTAAGTGAGTTTTTATTAGCATTATTGGAGGGAAGCTAAAGGGACAAAAATTCTTCATATTCATGGGATGAGTATAAAAGAGTTTTTCTTGTTATTTGGATAATGAACTTGTCATTCTTCATTTCCTTCCTTCTCTTGGCCAAAATCCCTCTTCTCCCTCTCCTTCTTGCTTTGTGAATCTCCTCTTGTGACTAGCACCATAAAGGTGATTATTCTCCGAAGCTTGAGAGATCGTGTTCGTGTGGATACGCATAGAGACATGGACACTTGAACATGCAAGAGATCTGGCATACCTCAAACAAGCGGGATAAGCGAAGAGCATGCGCCAAAGGTATACGTATACGATAGGAATTTGTAAATTAACTTTGTATGAGTTTTCTTTCGCATGGATCGCTCGTGGGATCTCTTATTTCCACTGTGGCAGGGCATCCTCGGGGCCTCGGTCATGTCTACACATCTTGGGCATCCTCGACACCACAAGATAGTAGGAGCTTGAGCTGCTCCTGACCAGGCACCTCGACGCCTCGGTCAGGTCTACACATCTTGGATATCCTCGACACCACAAGATGGTAGGAGCTTGGCCTGCTCCCAGCTGGGCATCCTCGACGCCTCGGCCAGGTCTACACATCTTGGGCATCCTCGGCACCACAAGATGGTAGGAGCTTAGACTCTTCCAGTTGGTCTTGGTGAAATATTTCTTCTGCTTCTTTAATTGCTCAAGCTTCAAGGAAATACAAATAGGTTTACAAATACATGTGCTACTCACCCGGCTCACCGGGTGTGATATAATTGGAGGTGACTTACATTCCATGGTCTCTCTAACCTTTTTCCTTCAACATCTTCTAAATAATAACTATCTCCTGCAAGCTTTTTGACGATGATGTAAGGTCCACTCAATTGAGGCTCGAGCTTTCCAGCATCGCCAACGTCCATAGTGCAAGGGAGCTCGCAAATTTGGCTAGCTCGTTTGCCTTGACATTATCCGCTCGAGCTATCTTCTGCAGAATGACTTCAGTAAAAGAAGATTTCAGTTGCTCAAATATAGTTATATACCTTTGCAGATGATCATTCCGAACTTTAGATTCTCCTTCTAATTGTTGAGTCACGAGCTGAGAGTTCAAATGTATCATAACTCGAGTAGCCCCTACCTTCTTGGTTGCTTGAAGTCCAATTAGGATTGCCTCATACTCGGCTTCATTATTGATGACTCGGAATTTGAGTCGGATGGATAGCTGTAGTGCATCTCCCATAGGAGAAATCATCAGAACCCCAACCCTAGTATGCTTGTGATTGGATGAGCCATTAACATAAATCTTCCATACTTCTCCACTTTCAAGTCCTGGGACGACCTCAAGCATAAAGTCGGCTCGGGCTTGAGCTTTGATAGCTACTCGGGGATGATATTAAATTCCGTACTCGCTCAACTCTGTCGTCCACTTGATTAATCGTCCCGAGGCCTCCAGATTTGTGAGGACGCGCCCGAGTGGGCTGTTAGTGAACACCACGATGGGATGCGCCAAGAAGTATGGTCTCAGCCTTCGTGCCGTCAATACTAAGGCGTATGCCTGTTTCTCCAGAGTAGTATACCGAGTTTCTGCTTCTTTACGGAGGTGCCCAAAGAAATAGATAAGATACTGAGTGTTATTTTCTTCACAAATAAGCACAGAACCTATAGCTTGTTCAGCTATAGATAAGTAGACAAAAGTGCCTCCCTTCCAGCGATTTGTATTATATAGGGAGTCCAGATAGGTACACTTTTAGTTCTGTAAAAGTCTTCTCGTATTGGTCATCCCATTCGAATTTGACTACTTTTCTTAAAATTTTGAAGAAAGGCAAAGTTCTATCAGCAGATCGGAATATGAACCGGGATAGAGCTATAATCCTTCCATTATGTCGCTGCACGTCTTCGAAATTACAGGGAGATGACATGTTGTGGAAAGCTTGTACTTTCTCAGAATTAGCCTCAATTTCTCTCTCCGTTACCATGTACCCGAGGAACCGCCCACTTTTCACTCTAACAAATATTTATCGGGGTTCAATTTTAATCCATTGGTCCTCAAGGTAGCTAATGTCTCCTCCAAATCGACAATCATGTCCTCCCCCCTCTCCGTCTTGACCAAGATGTCATCCACATAAACTTCAATATTCCTTCCAATCTGGTGTCGAAATACCTTATTCATCCTCCCTGATAGGTTGCTCCTGCATTGCGCAACCTGAATGACATGACATTGTAATAGTAAGTGTCATCCGCCGTTACGAAGCTGACCTTCTCTAGATCCTCTTGAACAAGAGAAACCCGGTGGTATCCCTAATATGCATCCAACATCGAAATGAATTTACAACCAGAAGTCGAATCTACTAGCTGATCAATGCGAGGCAAAGGGTAACAGTCTTTAGGGCAGACATTATTTAAGTCATGAAAGTTGATACAAATCCTCCATTTACCCCCGAGCTTACGGAATAATACAACATTCGTCAGTTATATCGGAAATTGGATTTCCCTAATATGCCCAACCTTCAACAATCTCGCGACTTCCTCCCTGATTATTCGGTCTTGCTCTGGGGCAAATTATTTTCGTCTCTGTTTTACCGGTTGGGCTCCTGGAGTGATGTGCAATCGATGCGTGGCTAAGAGGGAGGAGCTCTCTTGATTTTTTCGATGGCCCATGCAAACACATCTTGATGATCCACTAAGCACCTGATCAGCCAGCTTCTGAGTTCTGGCATAAGATCTACTACGATTCTTGTGATTCCTCTAGCCTGTCGAGCAACCTGCGCTCCTCTTTGGCTCCTTCCTCTACTCGGGGATCACCCATGTCGATTTGTAAAGTTTCTTGGGTTCTCAAGTTCTTGCGAGATTCTGTTCTAACTTACCCACTGTAGCATCGCCGGGAGGATAATTGGTCTCCTTTAACTTCGACCACCAGTTCTCCCACTAGGAATTTGATCTTCTGGTGATTGATTGAGACCACCGTCTGGAATAAGCTAAGCGCTGGTCTTCCCAGAATGACGTTGTACGACGATGGGACATCCACAATCATGAAAGGAGATCCTTATTCTCTGTAAGGTGTCATCCCCCAGCGATAGGGACAACGAGATTTGTCTCATCAGTTGTACTTGGTAACCGGTGAAGCCGAAGAATGGGTTGGAGACAGGGTGTAATTCATCTTCGTTGACCTACATCTGGTCCAACACAACCTTGTACAGGATGTTAACAGAGTTACTTGTATCCACGAAAATACGTTTAATTTCATAATTGGCTATACGGGCGAGAATTACCAGGGCATCTTCATGAGAGGCTTGGGCATCCTCCAGATCATCAGGTCCGAAGGAGATGACAGAACCTTGACGCTTCTTCTTATCCGTCCCGATGGCGTAATTTTCCAACCTCCGGGTATGTGTTTTCCTTGCCCGATGTGAATCTCCTTCGGTCGGTCCTCCTGAGATCACTCCCACATGGCCCGAGGGGGGTCCCCGAGCCGGAGCCTTGTCTTTCTTTGGATCTCTTTCCGGGAAGATAGACTGGTGGGGTACAATCTCTCAGCTTCTTCCTTTCGAGGGCGACCGGGATTGACGCTTGGATCTATCTTCCCCCAGCTGTCTCCGATGAGGAGAAGGGCTTCGGTGAGGAGACCTTCGTCGATACCCTGCATTGCTCCACTTCTTGCGTGTCTTAGTGTCCGCATCGTTGGATCTCCTCTTCCTCAGACTATAACACTCCTCGTGAAGTGGGTAGTACTGCCATGAAAGTCGCAGTACTTCTTCGGCGGTTCCGGTTCTTCGGTGTCTACTGTCTCCTCCAACATCTTCTTGCTGATCCAGTAATCCTTCCCAAAGTGGGGGTCCTTTGCTCGGGCAGTAGCTGGTGGTTCCCTCCTCTTGGATCATACCGAGATTTGGACAGGGACTCCGACAGAATATTTTCGTCGGGCGTACTGCACCTTCTCCACATTAACATCCTTGACCTACCGCCCCAATAAATCATCGAAGTTGGCTGGTGGTTTCTTCTCAGAGAGTCCTTGCGTGAAAGCGCTGATGAGGATCTCTGAGGTGACACTTGACACATCCTGTGCCACCCGATTGAACTGTTGGATATAATCATTCAAAGGCTCCTTACTCTTCTGCTTCAAGGCAAACAGGTTTAGTGACGTCTTTTGGTATCGCCAGCTGCTAGCAAAGTGATATAGGAAGACAATTTTAAACTCCAGAAAAGAGTTTATTGAGTTTTGAAGCAGCCTCTGAAACCATCTCTGGGGGGCTTCTGATAGGGTGTTCAGAAATACCTGACACTTCACACCATCGGTGTATTAGTGTAATAGGGTCGCGTTTTTAAACTTTTAGATGTAGTCTTCTGGATCCGTTTTCCCTTCATAATCAATAATTCTCGGACTGCGAAATTGCCTGTGCATTAAATCCGTTATGATGTCTTGGGCGAAAGGCGTAGACAAGGATTTCAGGATAATCATGGCAGGCTCGCTCTACCCTTGCCCATCCTCATGCCGTAAAACGCTGGAGGCGACGGAATGCGCATTCTTTATTTCTCCTATGGAGTCTCACCTGTGCCCCGGGGCTATCATTGCTGGCGCTCCCGGCGGTGAGACAGATTTTAGATTTCGATTGTGTGAAACAGACGCCCTGGGGATCTCGACCTGCGTCGGGGCCGCTCATTGAGAGACGGCTTGTTCGATTTGATGTTGCTCCAGTGCTCCTCAGACAACGTTGGCGACTCAGCGGTCCAACTCTTCTCATGTCAAAATGATGGGTTGCCCCTCTGGTTCCGTCATCATAGTGCTCCCTCTGGTGCTTAGACTGGTTTCTCACAGACAGCGCCAAGAACTTGTTCCTGAAGTGAATGATGGGGATGGCGAATTACCAAAGCGCAACCCAAGATGACAATGACGAGGAGAAGATGTGAGTGCCTATGAAATTAACACGAGCGTAAAGGGGATGCACCGAAAAAAGTTCTGGTGGAGCCCTCTCCGATGCTCAAGTCAAAAAATCTTTCTTCTAGGGAGGAAAACATGAAACCAAAATATTCTAGTTCTAAAATCTTACCCCTTTTATTTGGGTGCCGATGCATCTTATATACCTGACACCTCCCCCCCCCCCCCCCAACGTATCTCCACCTTTCCCCCACCGTTTTATTGTCATCGATTATTTGACAGTTGTTCTCCTCTCCATGATGACTGGTACTGTTAGGACCTTGGCGTTTGGCTAGAGAGAGGGGATGAATAGCTTCGTTTTGATTTTGCCTACAAGAATGTTAGCTAACACACAAAAATAATAATAGACAAAATCAATTAACAATGAAAGCAATGCTAACTCCCTTGATTTACTTGGTATCCACCTCCTAGAGGTGACTAATCCAAGGATCCACACCACACAATCAAGCTTCAGTATGATCTTCTCCTTGAAGGTGGAGAAACCCTGACAAGATGCTCTCTTCCTCTTTTATAAGATGAGATTTAGAGTATGAGGAAGAGAATAGGCTATGGAAGCTTTGGGCACTTAGAAGAGGATTGAGCAATCAAGAACCGTAACCTATTCATGCCCCAAAGCTTCCTCTTAAATAGAGGTGAGAGTTGTTATCCAAACAGCTTAGTCCTGACACCAGTCGACTGCCCCCAGGGTCAGTCGGCTGATGCCCAGCCAACGACTCTATTTTTGAGCAGACCAGTTGACTGGTGCCTGGACCAGTCGACTAATTTTTCTGTGAATTTCCACTCGACGCTGGCAGTCGACAGCTTCCTTTGCCAGTCGACTGCCCAGCTTACAAGTTCACTCAAACTCACTCTGAAGTCCATCCTTCACGTATGCCTTGAAGTCCACATCCTCGGCTTGCCCCTTGAAGTTCTCTTCCTTCGGCTCTCGTCCCTCAGATACGCACACAAGCCCACGGCTTACCTCCATGCCATCCTTCGCGTATGCCTTTGAAGTTTACTTCCTCGGCTTGCCCTTGAAGTCCTCTTCCTTGTCTCTCGTCCCTCGGATGCTACACTTCATTACTCCCCATGTGTGATTCTCCAAGTCTTCCACGACTCAAGCACACATATCAAATCAATATGAAAACCTAGCTTAACCATATTGACACACACATCAAAACTCATGATCTACCCGATCCACCTTGGTCGATTGCAATAAAAATCTCCCCTTTTTTGATGTATGACAATATGTTTAACTTAGGTACAAAGATAACAATTGAATATTAAAAGCATAGTATATTAAGACACATAAACATGCATCTTCCCCCTTAATTTATGCCTTATCACAAGATTTTCAAATTTTACACAAACATAGAGAAATAAGTTAAATTCTAACTTAAACCTTTCAATTCTCCCCCTTTAACACCATTAAAAAATTGCCCCAAGCAATATTACCCTTTGGTATCAATCAGGGACGCTTTTTATTCCATGAAAATCCCCAGAAATCATAAAATACAAGTACCAGTCGACTGAATCAGTTACCAGTCGACTGGCCTTAGCGAATTGCCAAGTCACAGAATGTTCAATCGACTAGTCTCTGTACCAGTCAACTGATACCTATCAGTCTGAAATTTTAGCCTTTTGAGCTGAAATTCAGAAATGCATAAAAAATTCCATAAAATTCGAAAAATTTTAAAATTTTGCAAACATATTTCTTGTGATGCTTTCTAACAGAGAAAAATATATTTTCATGAAAAATCCAAATATGTTTGACTTTTTGATCAAAACTCAAATTTTTTGAAAATACCTAATTTTGTATCAAACTTACATCCTATTTTTGAAACCATGTGTTTTGCAAGCCTATGCCATAACAAATAAAACACAAAAAGATTTTCAAATCATTTGAAATGTCTAACTATTATCTATGGGCAAGATATCTATTAATTAAACATTTATTTTCTCCATAATTGGTCTATTATCACTAATGTGATTCATCCAATAACTCATTAAAATACCATAAAAATAAGTGAATTATTTGTATCATCCTAACATCTTATATGCATAAATGCAATCATAAATCAAAGCAATATGAGATGTATTAAATGTACATCCTATTTAGCCCATTTTATCAAGAATTTCTACTTGGGCTAAAATGCTGCCCCTCAATGTCTCAAGTTAACCAAATTTCAAAAATTTAAAATTTTAACAACATGGTTGACTCAACTCAAATCCTTTAACACTTGAGGATTGATTTTAACACCCAATAGAAGGGTTTCCTAATTAGGTTGATCAAGTACTCCTTAGGAATCCATTTCTTACCTAGGGTCTTGGTCTTTGCTTGTCCTCTAGCAAGTAAACAATGATAGGTTTTTCCATTGCTAAATTTTCTAAACTCTAACCCTTCTTTCTAGAAACTTGCTCTTTGGCTCTCAATAATCATATCTAGGATTTTTGAGCCAATTTCAAATTTTCTAAGGACTTTGGTAAGACGATCTACCTTTTCCCTTAATTCCTTATTTTCTTCTTCTAAAGATGAATCATTTGAACTAGAAGAAGAACTATGTATATTGTCCTTAATTGTCATAGATTCTAATTTTTCCTTTAACATGCAAATTTTATTTCTCAAACACTTAATTTTTTTTCTAGCTTTAAACAAATCATCATTAGTGCTATAAATAATTTTTATAAGAGTAGTAGTGAGTAGTTTGTATACCTCACTTACCGAGACGTCCGAATCTGAAGATTGACCTCCCCCTTCACTTGAGCTCCTTTCTTCATCTTCACTTGAGCTCTTCTCATCTTCGAATGATGTGGATGCTATCTCTTCAATTCCCATTAGAGCAAAATAGGATACGTGGTGTTCTTCTTCTTTCGATGATGAAGGATCATCCCATGTCGCCTTTGTGTTTTTAATCTTCTTGCCTTTTTCTTTTGGTTTCTTCTGTTCTTCTTTCATCTTTTGTTCCTTCTTCTTCAAGAGTGGTCAAAATCCCTTACGTGTCCTTCTTCATGACAATTATAACATATGACCTTTCTTGTCCTACTTTTACTTCTTGAATTTTTTCTACTATGAGATTTGTTAAAAGAAATTTTTTTTTAAATGTTTTCCTCATCTTCGTTACCATATATGCCTCTTGATTACTATCCATTGAGGCGCTTGATTCTTCTGAATCGGATGATGAGTATGAGACCTTCTTCTTGTCCTTCTTCTTCTTCCTCTCTTTTTCTACAATAAGAGTTATACTCTTTTCTTTGGTAGATACATTAGCTTGTTCATGAAGTTAAAATTCACAAAATAAATCATCAAGTTTTACTAAAGAAAGATCCCTAGAAACTTTATAAGCATCAACCATTGAGGCCCATAGAGTAGTTCTAGGGAAAGATTGAAGCACATATCTTGCTAGATCCCTATTCTCAATTTTCTCACCTATCTCATAAAGCTCATTGACGATTTCTTTAAATCTACCGTGCAATTGACTCACGGTTTCATTTGTCTTCATAGTGAGGGATTGAAGTTGAGCCACCCAGAGGTCCTTCTTGGCTCTTCTTGATTTATTTGATTCCTCATTTAACTCAATGAGTATTTCCCAAAGCTCTTTGGTGGACTTGAATGGTCTGACTTTGTTCAATTGTTCCTTTGAAAGGTCATATTATAGAGTTGTTGTGGCCTTTGCATTTGCTTGAGTCTTCTTCATGATCTATTTTGTCCAATTCTTGGTAGGGAGAGATTCTCCCCTCTCATCCTTTGGCATCTCAAAGTCATCTACAATACTAAACTAATTTTCAATATCATTTATTAAATAGTATTCTATTCTACCTTTCCAATACGCAAAGTTGTTGCCATCGAAGAATGGTGGTCGTGCGGTGTTATATCCCTCTTGAAATGTCATCTTGATGTTCCGGTTGACGGTGAGTTCTCCCGAAACGAACCAAGCTCTGATACCACTTGTTAGGACCTTGACGTTTGGCTAGAGGGGGGGTGAATAGCTTTTTTTTGATTTTTTCTACAAAAATGTTAGCTAACGTACAAAAATAATAATAGACAAAATCAATTAACAATGAAAGTAATACTAACTCCCTTGATTTACTTGGTATCCACCTCCTAAAGGTGACTAATCCAAGGATCCACATCACACAATTAAGCGTCACTATGATCTTCTCCTTGAAGGTGGAGAAACTCTCACAAGATGCTCTCTTCCTCTTTTACAAGATGAGGTTTAGAGTATGAGGAAGAGAATAGACTATGGAAGCTTTGAGCACTTAGAAGAGGATTTAGCAATCAAGAACCGTAACCTATTCATGCCCCAAAGCCTTCTCTTAAATAGAGGTGAGAGATGTTATCCAAACAGCTCAGCTCCGATACCAATTGACTGCCCCCAGGGTCAGTCGACTGATACCCAGTCAACGACTAGCCTAACAGTTCTATTTTTTAGCAGACCAGTCGACTGGTGCCTAAACCAGTCGACTGATCTTTCTGTGAGTTTCCATTAGACGCTGGCAGTCGACTGCTTCTTTTGCCAGTCGACTGCCCAGCTTACAAGCTCACTCAAACTCACTCCGAAGTTCATCTTTCGCGTATGCCTTGAAGTCCACTTCCTCGACTTGCCCCTTGAAATTCTCTTCCTTCGGCTCTCGTCCCTCGGATGCGCACACAAGCCTGCGGCTTACTTTCATGTCATCCTTCGCGTATGCCTTTGAAGTCTACTTCCTCGGCTTGCCCTTAAAGTCTTCTTCCTTGGCTCTTATCCCTCGGATACTACACTCCGTTACTCCCCATGTGTGATTATCTAAGTCCTGTACGACTCATGCACATATATCAAATCAACATGAAAACCTAACTTAACCATATTGACATACACATCAAAACCCATGATTTACCCGATTAACCTTGAGTCGATTGCACTAACAGTAACGGCCACGTTGACTATTAAGGTCATCATTACCATTCGTTACAAACAATAATTACCTGCTGAATTTCCTGTTCTGGAAGAAGGAGGGGTACTTGAAACTTTATTTCCTTATCCCTAAGCTGCTCTTTGGGCTCCACTCTCTTGAATTAGTCTCGGAGTTTTATCTCCCGGACTGAGTTCGGGGACCTTCCTCATTCCTCCGAGATAGTCTCGGGAGCTCGAGCTCCCAATTTGGCCTCGGGGGCCTTCCTCCATTCTCCCGAGATAGTCTCGGAAACCAAGCTCCCGGTCTGACCTCCAGGCCCTCCTTCATTCTCCCGAGATAATCTTGAGAGCTCGAGCTCCCGGTCTGACCTTGGGTCTCTAGCATAGTTGACCTTGCCACATAACTTTCCCATGCCACGTGTCCTTCCCGATTACTCATCCCTATCAAATTTGAATTTTTCACTTGCAATGTAAATCTATCATTCCAGTGCCATGTGAATTAGGACATTCACATTGATTTTCACATCAATATATATTATCACTTCAAATATCATGTCACATATCCGATACCCATTATATTAATACCTCTCTTTTATTAACATGCTAATATTCATTTTAACATTAATATTTATTATTTGCGGATCCCATATTTATACATTAACAATGTAGATGCTCTTGCATTGGAGGGCAACAGATCATGCACTCGATCACACACATTGTGGTGAAAAACAGTAGAATTTAATTAATTAGGAAAATTTTGGGTTATCATAATATAATCGCAACAGATCCTTAAACCACGTGCATGTATCCGATTCAAATTGCACCAGCACTGAGAAACAGGAAGAATTACAGGGGGTAAAAACAGAGAAAAAGCAGAACAATTCTTCTTCCCGTTTAATCTGCCATTTTCACGAATGAAGATTGCTGTTGCAGTCCTGTGAGGAGATGCGCACCTTCTTATCCAACCCTGAAACTTTCACATCGCATTTCACGTCCAAGCTCATGTGCTGCAGCTCCAACTGGCCAATCTTGGTGTTCACTGGAAATTCAACCATTAACTTGATCCAAAGAGGTTTATTCCGCACTTTCATCAGGCTTTTGGTCGAGCGGAGAACCAATTTGAGGTCGGTTGTGTTCCCGTGCGGTTGGAAGAACCCTGGCGTCGGTCCGGTGGCAAACTCTGTGCCGGCATGGGAGGCAACTGCACGGCCACCGATGGCATACGATAAGCTGACTCTGTTGCTTGGATTGATGATTCTGACCGAGAAGTCATACTCTGATTTTGATTTTGTGGTGTCCTTGACAGAGAGGGACTTGACCGAGAATGTGGGAGTGGTAGGGTTGACAACAACGAAGAAGATGATGATGGCGACAGTAAGGAGGAGGAGCGGGAGGAGGACAGGGAGGGCAAGGCGCTTGACATAGCGGAAGCAAGGGCAGCGGTTTTGGCGGCGTTGCCTGATCTGACTGCGGTAGTGTTCGACCAGGGAGGCATTCTCTGGAGGGGGGACACGGTAGATTTGATCCTTCGGGACTTGGACGATGTAGGTTTCGAAGGGCGGAGGAAGGGGCAGAGGCACATGATTGCAGGGCTGGGGCGGCTCCTGCTCCGCCATGGGAGCGAAAGAGGGAGGGAGAGGGATGACCGAGCACAAGGAGAAGGAAGTGGTGGCGGTGGATGAGAGGGAAAAGAGGGCGGTGGATGGCCCCGAATGATGAGGAGAAAGAGGAATTGCTGCGAAAAGGTTAAGGACAGCCCGATGGCGGCAAAAGGCAACGGACAACCAATGGGATGGAGGTTGACTATTTTTGGCAGTGGGTTTGACCTATTCAAATCTATGATTCCGTTCCAGTGATTGGTCCGGTTTGGTTCACGCTAAACCGGATCGAACACAATCAGCGATGACACTTAGGGTGCGTTTGGTTCAGGATGATCAGTGATAACCTTGGTTATCTGTCCAAGGTTATCATCAATTCCCAAGTAATGCAGTATTACCGCCACATCAGCAAAACGTCATCAAATGGGGTATGCAACCTGGAATTGGATAACCAAGGAAAACGGAGGTTTTTCTTGATTCCGGGATTAAGGAACTTTTCTTTCCCAAATTATCCCTTAATATTTACATTTTAAGATAAAAATATCCTTAATAATTAACTAAATTACAACTCGTTGCCGACTCACCGACCGACGACCGCAGCCCCTTCGCCGATCGGCGACCGGCGACCGCCGCCGGCCGCCGGCCGACCGGCGACCGCAGCCGGCCAGCGGCCGACCGGCGACCGGCGACCGCCTACCGGCGGCGGCCGACCGCTGACCGCCGCCAGCCGACGACCGCTTGCCGACGAACGATCAGTGGCGGTCGGGCGATAAATAATTTTTTAAAAAAAATTTAGTATTTTAATTAAAATTTTATTAAATTAAATAAATTATAATTAGGATAAACTAAATAAATTTAATACAAAATATTACCTTACTTTTTAATTTTTAATATAAATAAACATATATTATCATAATCCTTAATTTTAAACTAATGGGCAATATGATAAAATATTACATTAGATTATATACTATTACCTCCAAACAAACAAAATTTTCTTTGATCATCTAAATTTAACCAAACAACATTAAGTTATGTTTCATTCCCCATAACCTTGATTATGTGATTACCAGGTAATCACATAACCAAGGTCATGTATGATAACTTGAACCAAACACACCCTTACGATTTTCCTAAATTTTTATTATTATTTTCTTTCTTATAAATTTAAATACGTCAGCAAGACAAATAATCAATTTTATACATTTATTTAAATTTGTTCAAGAACAATGCGGTACATGAAACTGCAGTAAAAATATAAAAAAAGGATTATGTCATATTAGATTTGTACACCATCTTATCTTATAATTTATTTTAAAAAAGCTGCTGACTCGAATCTTAAGATCACACTATAATAATTTACTGTTACATCAAACTTCCTTTCATTTATTTATTTAAATTTATGAAAACCACGTTAAAAAATAAGTCAAATGATGTGGCCCTAAGTCAACCTAGTATATGCAGGCCGCCATGATATTACACAGCTAGTTAGACCAGGTCAAGCTTGAGCCTTTTTCTCGGGTTGGGTCATGCAGCTCAACCCAACTCACTAAAATACACAATATATTTATATCATTTTAATAATGTTTTTTTTTAAATTTTATTTAGACATTTATTATTTTTAACATCTTTATAAATATTTTAAATCTTTTATTTGTTTATTTTTTAAAAAGAGTTGACTAACTTGCTCCCCGACTCAGCTCTAAACTAAGCTGGATGACCTGATTTAAGCTTAGGTCAGCCCCAACCCAACCCAAGCCCGAGCTAGAGCGACTATCTGGTTGTGTTCTGACATGGTCAGCTCGGCAAAACATCCAGCGAGCTGAGGCACGCCTAGGTCGGGCTCGACATGGAGCATTCATGATCTATTAACAACTCTAAGAAACAGTTATTGGATGCTAGGGGTCCAGGGACCTTACTGCTTCACAAATTTTGCAGAGAACAGCAAGGATCAGGGAAGATAATCACATTCATATACTTGCATATATTCTCCACATACTGAATTCGATATTCAACATCAAAAGGATCGAATGTTGGGAGTTGCTTACCTCGATTCTGCAATGACTGTCAAGCTGCAAGATTGCTGCTGCTGAGATCTACATAGAAGGAGAAAGCTCATCACTGTCACAGAGATGAAATATTTGATGTTTTATTGGGAAAAACCTCGTTAAATCCCTATTGTTGAGGAACATTTGAGGCATGAAATGGATCACAATTAGAAAAAATGGGGGAAGTTGGGGAAAAAATCCAAGTGCTCGGTGGCACACTGAAGCTGCCTGAAAATAAATTGGACGAGAAGAAAGATATAGCAGCTAGTAACAGGAATATCTCGGACAAGGCCTGATGATAAAACCCTGAGTAACATCGTGAAAAGGAACTGATGGAGAACTCAATGGAGAAGCTATTTAGCTTTTCAATGTCTATGGTTCTACAAATACTATAACAACAATAACTAAGTCTTTATCCCACTACCATATCTTTATATATATGTAAATGAAATTTATCATATTTTATAGTTGCTAATTAAGTCTTCTTTGATTTCCCTCCTCCTCGATTAATATGTATATTTGTCTTGGTCTCACATGGGCTATGGTTCTACAAAAACAAAGGGAAACATTTAGTGGGCTGGCCTTTTTAAGATGACGATGCATAAAGAGTAGAACAAGGACAAACAACAACAACAACAACAACAACAAAGCCTTATCCCACTAGGTGGGGTCGGCTATATGGATCCTTTTACGCCATTGAGTTCTATCCCCTACTATATCATCATCTAGATTTAAATAAAATTTATCTTGTTTTATTGTTGCCAACCAAGTCTTTTTTGGTCTTCCTCTCCCTCTTTTAATGTGCGTATTTATCATAGTTTCAAGAACAAGGACAAACAAGTTGGAAAATTGATGGAAATTTGTTCTATAACAGTACAATATCCTCCAAAGATCGATTAGTTTACTAGATAAATTCAACCTGAAGTTGAGCTAAAGCAAGACTTAGGGAGTGTTTGGGAGAGTTTTTGCTAGCTGCTTTTTAGATTCTAGCTACACAGAAGCACTTTTGAGTGTTTGTGAATGTCAGATTCTGCTTTAACTTCTGCAACTTTTACTCAAAAGCTGAAAGTAAGAATTTGATACTTTTTTTCTGCTTTTACTTTTTTGCTTATGGTCTAGAATTAAAAGTTGACATTTGTATCCTTAATAAATTTATCATTTTACATAATTACCACCACACTTTTAAATAAAATTTTATATTTTTATATAATTTATATTTTCAAAATTTTTATACATATTTTTATAAATTTATATAAATTTTATCATTTTTTATATTTTATTTTTATTAATTTTATATCTTTTTTTAAACATATATTATTAAAAAAAATAATTTTGATATAATATTCAAAATATAATAATAAAAATATAAAACATTATTGACGGTGTATTAAAATTATATTTAGATAATTGAAAAAAAATAATTTATATAGTTTAAGGATATTATTGTTATTTAATTAAAAATTAAGTTTAAAAGTGATTATTCACCAAACACTCAAATTTTACCATGTATCAGCTTTTGGCTTTTATTTCCAAACACTCCATGCTTTAGCTTCTCACTGACTTCGAGATAATCTCTATAATAATCACTTTTCAAGAAGCAAAAGCTTTTCCAAACACTCCCTTAGTCATTTCAAATTATATTCGGGGTAGAAAGTTATGCTTCATCTTCCATCCATGTCTTGCTTTTAGCCACTTACCTATTAGTAAATCTATCATTCCTCAACCCAAATGCCCAACAAGTGTAAAGTCCAAAGCATTGTTGCCAATGAAGCAAACAGACAAGAATTCATGAAGTAACACAGCCTTAGGCAAAGAGACTGAATTGAATATCTATAACAGCACAATATCCTCCAAAGATCCATTATTTCGCTAGCTAAATTCAACCTGAAGTTGAGGTAAAGCAAGACTTAGCCATCTTAAACTATATTCGAGGTAGAAATTTATGCTTCATCTTCCATCCAAATCTTGCCTTTAGCCACTTATCTATTCGTAAATCTATCATTCCTCAACCCAAATGCCCAACAAGTGTAAAGTCCAAACTATTGGTGGCAATGAAGCAAACAGAAAACAATTCATGAAGTAACACAGCCTTAGGCAAAGAGACTGAATTGAATACCTAAATTCTCTCCTTTTTTTTTTCAAGGAGGAATGCATGACTGCAAGTTACCTTGAAGGTTGGATTCAAATCCACAAGTAGTTAAGTGTTTTGCAAGCTGCTCTCCGAGTTCTTGCTGCCAATCTTCCATGACCTTGGCTTCTTGTGCGGCCCAAATAAATGCCGTCTGTTGTTCTAGGTTAACTGTGGCAGAGTGTACCTGAGGCTGCATCAAATGAGCATTGGATGAAATAGATTGAAAATTTAGGAAATCTGCAACCTATTTAGTTAAGTAAGATCGAAATGATTTCTCAAGAAGTCACAAATGTGGGCGAAATTGAACGCATCTGAAGCATCTATGTTTTGTTTTGTTTTATCAAATCGTTTCAAGCGAAGAATTGCTAGATGTCTCACTAGGGTTTCCAAGATGCGCTTCACGCTGGCAGCGCAACCACCGCAAATCATGCCCTGCAAGAAACCATCACGGACAAACCCTAAGAGTCCCTCTTTTTGCCTCACAAAGACGACATGAACCAGTGGAAGCAAATAGGAGCAGGTGAATTACTCCGACACGGAGGGCAATCACATCTGAACCCAACGCGGTGGCGTCCTCCGAATCTCCTGCTAGGGGCTTTCCCGCAGCTTCTTCTGAGCTCGGCAAGCGGTCGCCTCCTCCTTCGCCACCGGAAAGGGACGTGGAAACCGAAGGGAACCTGATCCGTAGAGGATCCGATGGACATATCGACAGGTATGGTCGCTGGACTGGAAATAAAACAGGACGAGTAGCTGTGAGGTAGCGGTTCTTGCCGTGAAAGCGTAGGACGCAACGACCTTTCTGGGAGCTGGAGAAAGGGAGAATAAAGTCGAAGCTCCGGAAAGAGGAGGAGCACGGCAAAGGGGTTTGGGGAAGAGCAGAAGAGTACGCGAACGCCATCGCCATTAGAGGGGAAGAGTTGGCATTCCCGTTATATATATAATAAGTCTTCATGATTGTTATAACGTACCGTTATGTAGTTTTAATATAAAAAGATATAGTATACAAGAGGCGTAATTAATAGATTTGTAAATGAATTAATATTTAAAAACATTTATTTTCATTCATGAATAAAATAAAAAAAATTATTAAATTAAATTAATAAATTTGAATATTGTTTAACTCTTTAATACTTATGATAAAGATTATAAATTATATGTTCATTTTTTTAATTTTTTTTAAGTGTCCAAGCTAACTAATCCTTGGCTGAACATCTCAGCCGCATAGGATGATTACCTAGGGACTATCTAGTATGATATATTAAATTTTTTCATATGATATTAGGATGATGATTTAATTTTTCAAAATTAGCACCACATTGATTTTCAAAAGAAAATTTATTTAGTATTTTCATAACAGTAAAGTCAACACAGACTCACTGTTGATATTTGATTTGTGGTTTCGTTGTTATTTATGAGTTATCCCCGTCTTTGTCGCACCCGGCAACGACGACGTGACTTGTGAAGTGGAGATCTCAAATGCGATATTACTCTTGGATTTGCCATCGGAACTCGACTGAGGGCAGCGCCCTCTATAACGTGTCCATCGATAAGGATGGGAATAAATCAAGTGACCCGTCAGAGACTATGATTAGTTTGATCTGATTTGGCCTGACCTATTTAGAAATATGATAATATCAAAATCTATTTTTCATATCAAGTCAGGTCTAGATTCAATATAAAGACTATCAAGTCTGACAGACCGACCTGAGTTTATTAAAATTAGATAAATATGTATATATTTGTAGGTCTGACTTATTTTGAGGTCTGTATGATACAAGATCTCTTTTGAGATCTATAAGACCTGTTAAAGTTGATTTTCGGCCTATTTAATGTTTTAGCCTGTTTAAAGTATTCTAATTTACAGGATTTGTAAACAGATCACAAGTCAGGCCAAACTATTAAACAGACCAGACTTAGGCTAAAAACAAAACCCATAATAGATCACAGGTTAGACTTAAGTCATTTTGTTATTATACATGCATGGCTTGTTAAGACAAAAAACCTGGCCTGACCTCATCCCTATCTATGATGATAATTGTAATTTGTCTATAATAAATCAATATCCTAACTCCATCCCTATTTCAAT
Source organism: Boesenbergia rotunda (assembly GCA_024364735.1). NCBI lineage: Eukaryota > Viridiplantae > Streptophyta > Magnoliopsida > Zingiberales > Zingiberaceae > Boesenbergia > Boesenbergia rotunda. Next base: position 130,768 of record JAGFNQ010001721.1, read on the forward strand.
ATATACTGAAAAATCAAAAAATTATAAATATCATACCTATATCAAAATATTTAGTACCATATAATACTGCATTAAAATTTTTAATATACCAAAATTTCTTGTATGAATGACATATATAGATATGGTATGTATGATATATCAAAATTTTTTTGATATTTTACTCATCCTATCCTCACCGGGTAAATTTAGGAAGTACAAGCAGGTCTGACTTTGTGCCCATATTGTACGAGAAGTTCAAGCATAGCGTGCTTTCGAAAGTGCCTAATATGATAATCAAACCCTGGCCGTTAGTTTTATCCTTCGCCTCTTACTGCTGCATCTGTGTTTCGGGAGACATGAATTAGATATTCAGGAACAATGTGTTAGAATATGGAAAAATTATCCTAAATTCCCTGTATGTAAATTTAACTTTCTCTTCAGTCCCTGCGTTAGAAAAAATTTATTTTAACTCCCTACATGCAATGTTTCATGTGTTTCAACTACAAATTCACCGAATTACCCCTCAATTTTTTAGGTTCAAAAAGTCTGAAATCAAGTATAATTCTTTCTAAATTCAACATTATTTAACTAAAATTCAGTGTATTTTATATCAAATTGAGTATGACATAATCAATTCATCCTAAGCTAATCAATTGATATGAACTCCTAATTAATTGGTGCGGTAGAAAAAGAATTGTGCTTAATTTGATAGAACATATATTAAATTCTAATTGAAATATACTTAATTTATAAAGAATTATACTTATTTTTGGACTTTTTTATACGTATAAAAAGTGTGTTTCTTAATTTGATAGAAAATATACTAGATTTTAATTGTATAATAATAATACTGAATTTAGGAGAAACTATACCTCATTTTAGATTTTTTTTACCTAAAAATAATAAAGACAATTAGGTATGAACTCCTAATCAATTGGTTCGGTGGAAAAAGAATTGTACTCAATTTGATAAAACATATACTAAATTCTAATTGAAATATACTGAATTTAGGAAAAATTATATTTCTTTCTGGACTTTTTATACGTATAAAAATGTAATACTTAATTTGATATAAAATATACTAGATTTTAATTATATGATACTGTATTTAGGAGGAACTATACCTCATTTTGGACTTTTTGTACTTAAAAATAATAAGGGCAATTAGATAAAGTAATATTTATTAGAGAGTTGAAGCAAATAAAATTTTGTATGTACGGAGTGGAAATGAACTTTTTCTGACATAGGGACTGAAGATAAAGTTTAAGATTGAGTTGAGAATTTAAAGACAATTTACCATTAGAATATACACAAATTTTAATATTTTTCTATTTAAATTTTTTTTATATTTAATACTATAACTTAATTATTAAATTTTAAAAACAAACTTTTATTAATATGATAATTTAAAAAATAAAAAAAATATATACATGTCTGCGTGAGTCGTCCGTAGGAGTGGTCCGGACTTTTATATATATATATATATATATATATATATATATATATATATATAATATTTTGTACTAAATTTTGTCCACACTCTGATGCTTAAATGTAAACTTAAATGTAAAATATACTAATGATCATTTTCAAATAGTAAGAAAATAGAATCCCTTAATATACAATATTTTTTTTCTTTTAACTTCTTTACTTGCTTAAAGATTTGATAGAGAAAACGTTAAATCAGGATGACAATCTAATTCGATAGAAGTTTTTCAAACACCCCTAACAAATCAAGAGAAACGATCTAGATATTTAACATCCTATAATTCTATATTCCATTTAAAAGAAAAATTTCTATAAAAATTACCATAGTTAAGAATTCAATTACATATATTTGGTAGAAATTAATCGCCTATCACTGCACCATAATCTCAAGGTGATTTGACGGAGAAAAAAATAATTAACAGGTTGGGTAATGTCGAATTTAAGACGATCAATCCGGTCCCATGAAAATTTTTCATCGGTCGCAAGGATAAATTGGGAAGCGCTCGTGACAGCACATCCCATTTGAAAGAAAAATTCTTATAAAATTCATCATAGTTAGAGATCGAACCATGAATACTTAAAAAATAATTAGTCACTCTTCCGCTACATCATTGCCCCGAGAGAAGAGCGAACTATTTTATAGACTTTTATTTACAAATTTTTTGACGTGTATATTCATTCTCTCTTCATTTAATCCGATCGTTCTGCATGGACATGAGAAGAGTCTTTTTCATTCTCTTCAAGTATGAGAATTGATCCTAGCCATTATTCAAAATTATGATTATTTAATTATGTTATTTAATCCTAATAAAGTAAAAACATAATGAGTAATTTAATAGAGAGATAAATCATAATGTTCACCAATAAATTTATTGTCCTTGTAGATTTGTGCAGTTAATATCTATACAGATAATTATTTTAATAGATCTTTGGATCAATTCTAAAGTGATAAAAAAATATCTTAATAGGTATATGATCTTCTTCATTCAAAAGATCATTATGGTAGAACAAAAATATCTTCGTAATTTATTTGTATGAATCTAACCGGGGATGACTGTACTGGACTACCTATTATCATCTTGTACTTTAATAAATATTCATCAATAAATTTTTATTGAACCTATAAATAGATAAATAAGTTCTAAAAAAATATGATATTGTTACAATAGCAACCCCTCACAACTGTTTCATAGCATTGAGAGAGAGAGTACGAATCAAAATTGATAAGTATATAAGTGGAAGTCTACAAAAGTGATTAAAGGAGTGTTTGAGAGAGCTTCTGCTAGCTGTTTTTTAGATTCTAGCTACATAGAAGTGTTTTTGAGTATTTGTGAATACCAGATTATGCTTTAACTTCTATAACTTTTAGTCAAATACTGAAAGCAAGAATTTAATATTTTTTTCTGCTTCTTTTTTTTTTTGCTTACGGTCTAGAATTAAAAGTAGACATTTATATCCTTAATAAATTTATCATTTTACATAATTGTCACCATACTTTTAAATAAAATTTTATATTTTTATATAATTTATATATTCAGAATTTTTTATAATATTTTTATAAATTTATATAAAATTTGTCATTTTTTTATATTTATATTTTTATTAATTATATATTTTTTAAACATATATATTATTAAAAAAATTAATTTTGATATAATATTCAAAATATAATAATAAATATATAAAACATTATTGATGGTGTATCAAAATTATATTTAGATAATTAAAAAAAATTAATTTATATAGTTTAAGGATATTATTATCATTTAACTAAAAATTAAGCTTGGAAGCAATTATTCACCAAACACTCAAACTTTACCTTGCATCAGCTTTTAGCTTATATTTCTAAACACTTCATGCTTTAGCTTTTCACTGACTTCAAGATAATCTCTATAAGAATCACTTTTCAAGAAGCAAAAGTTCTCCCAAACACTTCCTAAATCCTCTGTTAAATTTGAATCTCCGACTACTATAATTATTATTCTATACACTTACTAACTAAGTCTGATCCTGGAACCATAAATAAACTCTTAAAATCAATAAACAAAGTTTCTCATTAATCAATCATATAAATTTTAAAATACAAAAGTTTCAAATAATTAAACAATTTTAAATCGAGAGTTCATTTTGCTGACCGTGGACTGTTAAATCTCATAAACGCAGTTATTATTATCATAGGACCTCGTAATTGGAATGCGATTAGCTTTTGGATGATTTATTCCTTTGGACCCTGTAGAAACACTCGAGGCATATCAAACACTCGACGGTCTAAACCTTAAATCTAAAACCCTAAATCCTAAATCCTAAGTCCGAATTTAGGATTTAGGCCGTCGGGTGGCCTCCGGCCACCCATCCAAACCCAAACTATAACCTGAGGTGCACGGTGAACCCTAGAGGGGATTGGAACAAATTGCGGCCGGATCACAATCACGATCCAGCCGTAATTTTAATGTGGACCAAGGATGAACCAGGGATTTTGGGACCAGAGAATCCCTGCCCAGAGATGTTGAGCTTGGTAGATGCAGCGTGGATCCTCTGGTCCGCAGACTCCTGGACCACTTCGTACCTATAAAAACCCCAATCGCGTGCGCAGCACGTGCAGCAACGAGCCAAACAAAAAAAAACGCAGCGCCCTCTCTCACGCCAAAAACGCACTTCTCTCTCGCGATTTTTCCCCGAAGCCCTAACCCTGTCGTCGTTTTCTCCCTTAATCGCTCGTCTATTTCTCCACCTCCGATGGAAAATAGGAGGCAGGAGCGACCTCTGCTACGCGAGACGATGGGAAAGCCGCTGGAGCATCTCTTCGTAGATTGATTTCGGGTCTCCTTTCAGATTTCATGCATCGTGGTGATTATTGTGGACTGACTTGGTTTTCCTGCCTCGATCTCTGCATCAGTTGTGTCTCTGTTACTAAAGCTACAAAATTGGTGAGTTTTGGTTGAGTTTCATGCAAGTGTAGAGCAATGTAGTGTCAAAGTTCAGGTTTTTTTATTTGGTTTCCCTAAAATGAAGCATATGTGTTGCAGATTTTGGTTTGAGTTCGGCGCTGCCGTCGCGAGCAGGTTAGGGGATTCCGTCGCGGCATATGTGTATTTCCGACGGTCGCGGCAGCTTGTCAGAACAATTTTGAATTATGTATAATGAATATTGTGGTTAAATTTTAAGTTGATATGCATTTGTAGTGAAAGATGTTGATGATTGAACACATTAGGATGACTGTGTCATCGTTTGTAGTTTGGAGGCAAAGGTGTCTTAGACGATTATTGATTTTAAGTGGAGAGGAGTCTACTAGCAAAATAATTGCGATGGTCAAGTGGACTCGAGCTTGTATTGTGTAATAAGTGGCACATGATCTATCAGTAGAGTAATCGCAGAAAAAAATTATAGATTCAAAGAATGTTTAAATCATACAGCAGCCAACATAATTTAATTCGTTGAGGCCAAAATCGTTGAGAGCCTCCACTCTACAGCAACCAAAATCGTTTAATTCATTTGGTTTTGGTCTACAACACTAGAAGATCAACATCAAATGTTAGTGTCCAGAGCCTCGGGTCCTTGGGATCTCGATGCTAGGGGGAGGATCTGAAGAAAAGCAAACAACCACAACAGTCAAGTTGTCGCAGGTGTTGCGCTTCAATTCAATGCTTCTCGCACAAGCTCTCGAGAACATTTCTCTGGACCATTGTGTTCCATAAGTTCCTTCCGGGTTATGGTCACCGCGCATTGGTTGCTCATAACATCCCAAAGGCCATCGCAACCCATTATCAAAAATTCGTCTTCTTTCGTTACCAAAATCTGCAACACATATGCTTCATTTTAGGGAAACCTAATAAAAAAACCTGAACTTTGACACTACATTGCTCTACACTTGCATGAAACTCAACCAAAACTCACCAATTTTGTAGCTTTAGTAACAGAGACACAACTGATGCAGAGATCGAGGCAGGAAAACCAAGTCAGTCCACAATAATCACCACGATGCATGAAATCTGAAAGGAGACCCGAAATCAATCTACGAAGAGATGCTCCAGCGGCTTTCCCATCGTCTCGCGTAGCAGAGGTCGCTCCTGCCTCCTATTTTCCATCGGAGGTGGAGAAATAGACGAGCGATTAAGGGAGAAAACGACGACAGGGTTAGGGCTTCGGGGAAAAATCGCGAGAGAGAAGTGCGTTTTTGGCACGAGAGAGGACGCTGCGTTTTTTTTTGTTTGGCTTCGCTGCTGCACGTGCTGCGCACGCGATTAGAGATTTTATAGGTACGAAGTGGTCCAGAAGGGGACCAGGAGTCTGCGGACCAGAGCATCCGCGCTGCGGTAGATGATAGTAGAACCTCTAGCGGATTTAATCTTGACGAGAGCCCTCATCTAGATTTATCCTTGATTGATAATAGCCGTCACAATCACAAGATATCTGTGTATCGGCTGGCTTTACTCCTGACCACTCATTCGATATATATATCAAGGCCCTTAAAGATCTCAGACCACTCTTCGAAATTAATTGCCCTTCGTTGAAATAAATTCCAACCGTCCAAATCCTTCTCCTGGCCTGTCAAAGTAGTTCGCGCACCGCTGCCCAACTACCGATCAGCAAGGCAATTTAAGACCGGACCGGACTGGCAGGTAGAGAAAGACAAGCGAAGCCAACAACCACAAATTAAGACCGGACTGGACTGCAGGTAGAGAAAGACATGCGAACCCAACAACCTCAGATGCATCCGCAGCGTAGAGGACCCCACCTGGGGCTTCTCGCTGCAACGTAAATGCCCTGGCCTGGCCTGCAATCCTGTTGACCGAAAGGGACAACACGGATGTCAGTTTTTAGCTTCTCCAGGATTGTCGGAACACTTGCGTGTTTTAATCATTTAATATAATATTTTATTTACTATTATAATAATATTACATAACTGACAGTCACGCAGTACCATTGTTGGTTATGATCCGTATGTCAGAGAATCTCCAACGGCATCTTTTAAAGCGTGTTTTATTTTCTCTCCGATAAGGTGACAGTGAAAAATGCGGTTTTTATTTTCTGTCCGCTCGCGGTGGCAGCGTGCGGTGAAAAATGCGGTTTTTTATTTTCTCTCCGCTCAGGTGGCAGTGAAAAATGCGGTTTTTGTTTTCTCTCTGCCTAGGTGGCAGTGAAAATTAAGAACTGAATGTGAAATATCGAATGGAACTTCTTTCTCTGTGTTTTTTCCTTTTGTGAAGGGGTTAAAAAAATATCTCCTCCCCATAAAACGATTGAAGATGCCCTGCTGTACCATATTAATAAGTTCACATAGGATGAATTAATGACAATATACGAGAAGTCATTGTTATAAGATTTGAGAGTTAAATTTCCATGAAATTAGATGTCTGTCTTTCTTATTTGAACTAATAGTCTCCATGATTTATTTTCTTTATATTGACACTGAGACTAACTAATAGTGACATTAGAAATTGATGAGAGCATTGGGGTGAATGAATCGTCTTTATTATAATGATCATAATTCATAATTAGATAAAAATAAAAAATGAGTCTCCCAACTAACTGTTGAGTAAAATGACAAATCTTATCTTCTCATATATTATTTCCAGTTTACTATTTCTTACGCGACGGAGTCATTCTTGATTAGTGATCCGGGCGTATGGTTTTTTAGAAGGATCAGGAGCTCGGTCGAGTTCGATTGCCTATCTAAACCAATAGTGAATAGGCTGTTAGTAATATGAGAGAAGTGTCCTAAGACAATCGCCTTATGATTGTAAACATTTATTCTAATAAATGATAATTCACTATTTGAGTATACATGTTTGTGTATTTGATTGAGATCTTAAACTCATCTACTGAATGTCCGCAATACAATTCACAGCATAAGAGAATTTGTGATGGGATCACAACTAGTGATTATCTCTAAATGTGCAATTGTGAAGTATTGAAATTATCCCTAGTCGATGAATTGATAAAAACGGACACTATCAATTCTGTTGAGACTAGCATGGGTTATTCTCTAATCAGCTGATTCTCACTGGCTGGTGACATTGGGATGTCCAGAGATAAACATGGATGCTAGTTAAGGGAACTAGTTCATTGGAGTGACTAGCTGTAAGACTTCATATGAGAATCTACATGTAGATATGTCAATGAAGTTCTTACTGCAGCTTAAGTGCGATGTTTCTTTGACTTGCGGTGTTTAAGTCATCTTGGTCACGGAGACTTATACTTTAACATCTTAAGCAAGCATCTCCAAGGAGGTGTGGATCCAGGATGATTGGATATAAGCCGAAGTGCCCGAAGATGTTTGAACAGCCTACAAAGGATTCACCACTCCTTGCGAGGAGATGTATACCCAGGCCTATCGTCGGATTGTTACTCAAAACCTCTGGCCAAAGTATATCATGTTTAGAGTGCGAGTCTCTTAAATACATGAGAGTAATTAGAAATCCAAAGGACGAGAAAGACACTACTTGGGCTAGGTGTGACGTAGTCAGTCTAGTGGGGACTGACACAAACAGACCATGTCCTGAACCAAGTGGGTATAAGGTGGTGAAGGGAATGGGGCACGATTCATTAGAGCCGCTGAAGGGTTTCAGAATTACTTCTGAGGTCAAACCGTTGATCTTTCGATTAATTGGCGGTCATGATGTACTACTAGGTGCCACTCATGATCGTTCTATAATTAGTTGATTATAGACGGCCAACATAAATCGAAAGCCTATTTAGTCACACGCACTACGAGTAATCCGAGGGATTTAAAACGAGTTGAAAATTGAATTTTCCGATCAAGAGAAATAAGTCGAATCTGAGTTAATCAGAGGCGCAACGAAAACTTAAAATGGCTAAGTCTTTTGAAGGCTTAATGGGCGAATTAAATGAGTTTAATTCGCGATGGAATCGGTTTGGTTTGGCCGACCATTAAAAAGGGAATAAATCAATTTAATTGGTTTAATTAATAAAATAAATCTAGCGCGATTTGTTTTATAAATTATGGATAAATAAATTTGTATAAAGAAATTTATATAAATAAATTTATAGAAATTTATTTCTTTTTGGGAAATTAAAATAATCCGTGGAGTGGTTTATTTTAATTTTATAAAATCAATTATGAATTGATTTTTCCATTAAAAGAAAAATTTATAAATTTCTTATAAAATTTATTCCATAGTTAAAGAAGAGAATAATTTGTTTTATTATAAAGTTAGTTATAATAAAACTAGGCATAACGGAATTATTCATAAGAAAATTTATAAGATAAATTTCTTATGAAAATTAATTCCGTTAATTCCGTTAAAGAGGAGACTTAGTAAGGGAGAGGTTACTATATAAAGGAACCAAAGGCTAGCCTTCAATTCAAATCAATTAAGTTGATTAAGAGTTAATCCTCTCCCTCTCTCTCTCTTATTCTCTTCCTCCCTTTTCCCCTTCTCAACCCTAGGGCCGGCGCCCCTTGAGGCAACTAGGGTCGGCGCCCCTTCATCCACCTAGGGCCGGCGCACTTCTTCCCTTAGGGTTGGTTGCCGTGAGCTATCAAGGAGAAGGAGAAGCCAAGACAAGAAGAAGAAGACGCGGATCACAACTCCTCTCTTCCCGGAATTTAGATTCCGTTTCTTGTTGGTGAGTTTCCATTCTTTTCTCTTGTTCTTCTAGTTGTGCATTTAGAGAATCTAGTAGTTCTCGTCGGCACAAAACTCGTGACTTTGCGAAGTCATCCCGAAGAGAACTCGGCGTGGACGCGAATAGAGGCGAAGCTTCCAAGGGACGCTACGGTTGGATCTCGTCCCTTACTTCGAGTTACGAGAGGTACTTAGTAAATTAGTTTACTTTTCCGCAAAGTTTTAATTTATGATTATGTCCACACACCATAAGGTTGCATGCTAGATACGTGGTTAAAATAATTTAGGAAATTATTATATGCTAATTCTTCCGCTGCACGTAAAAATTTAAAATTTTACGAACCCGTATCCTTGTCGACATGCACCCGGTCCCAACAGTGGTATCAGAGCCGGTTAGTGTTCGACATAATCATATAATTGTTTTGCGGAACACTTTGTCATGATCTCAATTTTGAAAAAATTTTCAATTATGGAAACTTTCCAATTATGATAAATTTTAGATTTAGGAATTTCAAAGTTTGGAAATCCTCATGAAATTTCGCAAACTTTTGAAATTTTCTAGTTTCTGAAATTTTATAATAATTGTGAAAACTTTCCATCTTTGGAAACTTTCCAATTTTGGAAATTTTTCTAATTTTAGAAATATGTAAGTTTTTTTTGTACCAGAAACTTACAACCATTCTAAAAATCTATTATGAAACCTCACAATTTTGGGCACTTTCTTTTGAGAAAGTCTAGACAAATTTATGGATAATTAGTTGACAATTTCAAATTCGAATTGACTTTAAATTATTAACAAAATTCTTTATTTTGGATTGAGCCTCGGGGAGCCGTCCAATTTAAAGTTAGTTGTTGTAATTTAATTTTCCCAATTTTGAATGAAATTGTCATGTTTGATTTGGTTGCGTTTCCGAAACGGACCAAATTGGATTTACGACAAATTACTTTTCTTTGGGTATCTGAGCCTCGGGGAGCCACCCTTAGAAAATGATTTGTTGTAATTAATTAAATCCATGAATAAAACATGATTTAAGAGGTGATGCTCTTACATGTTGTTGTCTCCAAAATTAATTAGGAAAATGGTTTCCTATAGAGTTTTCTTAATTGAGATTTTCATGAAAATAATATGTCGTTGAATTAAAGGAATTGCCTCTTAATTTAATAAGATTTGATTTAGAGAAATCAAAGTCTTAAACATATTATTTCCAAAATTGATTATGACAATTTAGGAAATTGTTTCCCAAAACAATTCCTTTAATAAAGTATGAAATTAGAATGAGGAAATCCGGTTCCTAATTCAATTCATGAGACTTGATAAATTAAGTCACATACATACTTTATTAAGGAAATCGTTAGTCATGACATAATCATATGTCATGAATGTGCTTAGAAAAGATGAGACCCAAAACCCCTTACAAAATATTAAGGCTAACACCTTCCATTAATATGGTTAGAACCGGAGTTTTGTTTCTCGTTTGGGTTGATGGACACATCCATGCCCGACTTAAACCTCAACATGTTCAAACCATGGAATTAGTTTATGAATAATATAGTTGGAGTCAGAGGTCAATCCTTAGTTTTGGTTGTTGGACACATCCAAGCCTGACTAAACGGTTGAATGAGCTCCAACCATATTAAAACTATTTCTTGATTAATGGGTCAGCCTTAAGCTTGGAGCATCGATTTGTTGTGCCACAACCACGGTCGATGTAAAGAGAGGTGCAGTTGGGTGCTATGTATAATGTTACATACTTGTTAATGAGTTAACAATCCAATGATTTATGCAAACATTCAATTAGTTGATAGCATAAAGTGATAGTTACATATATGTGATATGTAATCGGTGTAATTACCTACCTTCATAGCTAAGAAAAACTTGATGGCCACAGTCATGGTTGTTCTTATCTATGGTTGGATATCAACCTATTTGGAGATGTTCCTACGATCTCCCGAATTGATAAAAAGGGTTATTCAATTTGAAAAATAAATAGGATTTTATTTATGTATGTTGATACATTCTTTAATCATTCTTCTCACATAAACTCAATTTGTATTTCTAGGATAATCACTCGATCATGTCTTCTCTAAACTTGCGTTCCATTTTGGACACCAATAAACTGACTGGGCCGAACTTCATGGACTGGCTTCGAAACCTGAGGATAGTCCTCAAGGCGGAAAAGCTTGCTTATGTCATTGAAAATCAACTTCCCGACCATCCTCCAGAAAATGCAACTCCAGACCAATTGTTGGCCCATCAGAAACATGTGACCGATTCTGAACTTGCGAGTTGCATTATGCTAGCCTCTATGGTACCTGAGCTACAAAAGCAGCATGAGCATATGGATGCTTATACCATCATCTTCCATCTTCATGAGTTGTTTGAAGAGCAGGCGAGATCCGAAAGGTTCGAAGTCTCCAGACTCCTCTTCACCACTAAGATGCAGGAAGACACTTCTGCCTCGCAGTTTGTGTTAAAGATGTTGGGGTACATTGAGCGACTGAGCGCACTCGGTTTTGCAATGGATCATGAACTAAGTATTGACTTAATTCTGAGTTGTTTGCCCAAGAGTTATTCACAATTTGTGATGAACTATCGGATGAACAAACTGGAGACCACCATTCCTGAGTTGCTCAACCTGCTGAAGACTGTGGAGCCTTCTGTAAAGCCGGATCAAAAGGCAGTACTGTTAGTTGGTTCCTCGAAGAAAGGTTCTAAGAGGAAGGCCAAAGAACAGAACAAGGGGAAGAAGAAAAAGACCAAGAAGACTGAAAAGAAACCAAAAGGAACCTGTCATCATTGTGGCAAGGAGGGTCACTGGCGAAGAAACTGCAAGGTTTATCTTGAGTCCTTGAAGAAGAAGGCATCCG
>JAGFNQ010001721.1:144305-283718 GCA_024364735.1 Boesenbergia rotunda
TTTCTGCTAAGTGTTTCATGTCAAAGGAAGAGGAGTCCACCCTTTGGCACCAGAGGCTAGCACATGTGAACATGAAGAACATCTGAAAGTTGGCCAACAAGGGATTGGTTCGTGACTTACCAAGCATCAAGTATGAGAAAGATAAACTTTGTGATGCATGTCAAATGGGTAAGTAAACAAAATCTGCACATAAAGGTAAAAGCGCTGTAAGTACTTCTACTGCATTAGATTTACTTCACATGGATTTATTTGATTGTAGTACTATCATATCATTGAATGGAAGTAGATACTGCTTTGTGATCATTGATGATTTCACTAGATATACATGGACTTACTTTTTGAAATATAATGACCAAACTTTAGATGTTTTCATTTCTTTCTGTAGAAGAGTTGAAAATGAAAAATCATCAACCATTAAGACAATTAGAAGTGATCATGAAGGTGAATTTCAAAATCAGAGATTTTTAGAATTTTATCAAGATAGAGGTTATAGACATGAGTTCTCTACTCCTAGAACACCACAACAAAATGGTGTTATAGAAAGGAAGAACCGTGTTCTACAAGAGGCTGCACGAAACATGCTTAATGAGTACTCACTCCCGAGCTACTTATGGGCTGAAGCTGTAAATACAGCTTGCTATGTGCAAAATCGAGTCCTCATCCATAGATTTCTAGGTAAGACTCCCATGAACTTTGGTTTGAAAAACCACCTACGGTTAAACACCTTGGGTGTTTGGTTGTAAGTGTTCATTCTAAACACCAAGGATCATCTGGAAAGTTCCGGCAAAGGCTGTGAAGGGATACTAGTCGGGTACTCCCTCGTTAGCAAAGCCTATCGAGTCTACAACAAGAAGTCTAGACTAGTTGAAGAATCTTCTGATGTGGTTTTTGAAGAAATTCCAAAAGTCAATGGTCAACCAGAAGATGGAGTCCAAGTCGAACTTAGGAGACTAAGTTTGAAGGAAAGTCCAAATGTTGTTGATGGTGATGAATCTGATGACGGTGAGCCTAGACAATCCATAGATCAGCCGGATCCTGAGGCTGAACTTGTGTCTAGTGAGTTCATTCACGAAGCACCACCAACACCATGACAAACTAGATTAGCCTCTAGTCATCCCCAAGACCAAATTGTTGGAGACATCCATCATGGGGTTAGAACTAGATCATTCTTCCGGAATGAGGCTAATGAAGTTGCCCTGATTTCCGAAATTGAACCTAGGAAAATTGATGAAGCATTAAATGATCCCGATTAGATCATTGTAATGCAAGATGAATTAGGTCAATTCGAGAGGAGTCAAGTTTGAGACTTAGTCCCTAGACCTCAGAAGACCACCATCATTGGAATCAAATGGGTCTTCAAGAACAAATTGAACCATAAGGGAGAAATCATTAGAAATAAGACACGATTAGTAGCCAAGGGTTACAGTCATGTTGAAGGCCTTGATTATGATGAGACTTATGCTCCCGTGGCACGATTAGAGTCCATCCGATTGATGCTAGCATTTGCAGCACATCGTGGTTTCAAACTATATCAAATGGACGTCAAATCGACCTTTCTAAATGGTTTAATTAGGGAAGAGGTCTATGTCGAACAACCACCGGGGGTTTGAGAGTTCCGAATTTTCAAATCACGTGTTCAAGCTAAAAAAGGCACTTTATGGCCTTAAACAAGCACCCCGGGCTTGGTATGAGCGGTTGTCAACATTCCTAATTGAGAAGGGCTTCGTTAGAGGCCAAATAGACCCTACACTATTTCTACGGAGAGATGGTGACAATATTTTTGTAGCCCAAGTATATGTCGATGACATAATTTGTGGCTCAAACAATAAGGGTTATTTAAATGAGTTCATTGGACACATGGAGAGTGAGTTTGAAATGAGTCTAGTGGGAGAGTTGACTTTCTTCCTTGGACTTGAAATCAAGCAAACTCGCGATGGTATCCATGTGCACCAATCAAAGTATACACAAGAAATGCTTCGAAAATTCAATATGAGTGATTCAAAAGAGGTAACCACTCCCATGGATACAAACATAAAATTAGACAATGATGAGAGTGGTAAACCTGTTGATTTGACTCAATATCGGAGCATGATAGGTAGTTTGCTCTATCTCACAGCTAGTCGACCTGATATTCTTTTCGCTGTGGGTATGTGCGCTAGGTATCAAGTTTGTGCCAAGGAGTCTCATTTAATCGATGTTAAGAGAATTTTGAGATATCTCAAAGGCACAATAGGAGTTGGTCTATGGTACCCCCGTACCGAATCATTTGACTTAATTGGGTATACGGATTCCGACTACGCTGGATGTAAGTTGGACCGAAAAAACACAAGTGGGGGTTGCCAATTCTTAGGTTCGTCCTTAGTAAGTTGGTCAAGTCGGAAGCAACACTGTGTTGCTCTCTCCACAACCGAGGCAGAGTATATTGCTATGGGCGAGAGCTATCACAATTGTTATGGATGATACATACTTTAGAGGACTATGGATTGAGTTATATGGGTGTGCAAGTGTTATGTGATAACATTAGCACGATTAACCTAACCAAGAATCCAGTCCATCATTCTAGGACCAAACACATTGAGGTGCGTCACCACTTCATTAGGGATCATGTAGCTAGGGGAGATATTGTACTCTCACATGTAGAGTCCAAATCAAACCTAGCTGACATTTTCACTAAACCACTCCCCGAAAATGAATTTAGTTTCCTAAGAAGGGAGTTGGGAATGTGTCGTGCTTCATGAATTTCAAAATGCATTCAAACCCTTCATGATTATTTCGAGATTGTTGGGAAACAATTGGGTAACTTTGGGGACATCTCACACAAACTATAAGGTTTAACAAAACGTTTTTGTTTGCTAGATATGGGGTGAGATGTTAGGATCAACTAAATTTCTCAAAATGTCAATGCATCCCTTGAGAAATAAAGTTGACGAGATAATAATCACTTCGGTGACCAAGTATGGGGAAAACCATTGCATAACATATGTGTATATGGCTCCGTGATCATACTTGGACATTCCAATCAAGAAACTTGAATTTGGAACAAAACTTGATTGAATTTGCTTGAATGATTGTTGATTGAGTTTGACTCCATTTGGATGGATCAAAGTGATTGTTGAACCTATAAGGACTTTTGATCCTTGTTCAGGGATTAATTTTAGTCATGTGATCATGTCCAAGTTCGATAAACCTCATCAGATTTCGTTGGAAAGATTCAGAAAATCTGAAACTAAATGTTTCAGATCGTATCAGGGAATATCAGGAACCCTGATCGGTCACCGGACCGATCAGGCATAAGGCTGATCGGTCCTCGGACCGATCTGGCTCCAATCTGCAATGATCGGTCCACAGACCGATCAGAGAGGCTTCAGTGACTTCACAAAATTCTGATCAACCTTACTGAGCAAGCCTGGGTCGGTCCCTGGACCGATCTGGCACCCTCTGGTGATCGGTCCACAGACCGATCAGGGGGCTCACAGGTTTCTCTCCGAACCCTACTGTTCGTGTCCTGATCGATCAGTCGACCGATCATGAGCGCACCTGATTGGTCACCCGACCGATCAGGCCCAGGTCAGTCCGATCAGGCTATAGCCTGATCGGTTTGGGCGCTATCAGATCGAACGGTGATCCGTTCAGATGCATTAAAGTCTGGATGGTGGACCGATCCACCAACCAAATTACTTCGCGAAAAACTTCTCTTTGCCAAATCCTAGCGCCGAAACCTCTTACTCGCGCAACCTTTGCTTCGTGCGAAAGCTCTCCCAGTGCTTTCTTCTTCCTCGAGTGAGTCTCGCGCGTGCAGTCCTAAGGAGTTCTTCCGGGCTCTGTTTTCTTCCTCTTCCTGCGACGTTTTCTCGCTGAAGGGCCTTACGATCTCTCTTGCGCCGGGTTTTCACCTACTCAAGCTTGTTTTTCCAACCTCCAAGAACTTCACAAATGACACCTAAGTGTTTGTCTCAGTTTTTCTTTCAAATCAATTCATAGATTATGTTGTGAGGCTAACCATGTTTTGATGTTTGCTCTTATTGTTGTGCCGTGACCTTCTTGTGTTGGTCGTGACTCTACCTTTCCGTGCTTCACCTTATGATTAAATCTCTTTTTCGGACTATTATTGTTCTTCTTTTGATCAAATGTTTTATCTCTTATCCACTGATTGGGTCTTGTCTTTTGATCTACCCTTAATCTTGTGTCGTGATAATTTTGGTTTGAATTCTTTCCATGATCAATTCAATCAATCCAATCTCTAGAAAATCTTCTAAAGGTAAGGAACCTATGGTGGAAAGCTCAAAGGGCAAAGGCCCTTCAATATCTACACCTTCTCCAAGGCTTCCACCACCTCTACATACTCGATTTCAGAGTGTCACTCTTGCGTTAAATTTTGAGTAGCACAATTTCAAATTAATGCCATGTCGAACTATAGACCAATCCTTTATCTATGAACATTGCTCGACCATCCGACGAATTATCACACATTATAATCTTCAATCCATTCTTTTTCTTGAGAGGCCGATCAATCTTGACTTGGTCTCTGAATTCTATAACAACATGGTGAGTGGGGAGGGAACGGGGTGGAGGACTCGTGTCGCCAGTGTTGACCTTGACTTTAATCGATCCATTTTTACTGATTTTCTTGGTTGTCGCTGGTCAGACAATGATTACTTTCTCTACCCTTACCCTCCTAATCCTCTTCCGTTTTCCTTCGATGGAGTAACCCCTGATTCCATCTATGAGTACTTTCTAGGCAATCCCAGGCCAAGGGGTTCCGGTGAGAGCACCAGTGATTTTCCCACATTTCCTGCTCTTCGCCTTTCCCCTGTTGACTATGTTCTGTTCAAGATCATCACCAATTGTCTTCTACCTACTACTTCGAAACATCTGGATGAGATTCGCTCGTTCCACTGCTTGATGATCTATGAGATGCATTAGCAGTTAGATTTTGATCCAGTGGTCTCGGTTTATTTCTCCATCATCGTCCACTGCATGTCATCCACCCAGTCAGTCTACATGCCATTCGGTCATATCATCACTGCCTGGCTGGAGTCGGTTGGCATCGACGTTTCACAGGGTCGCACTGTGCCCATGATTCGACAGGACTGCCGTCTGGATCGTCGCATGCTTGCTCAGTCCGGCATTGTCCTCGGGCCCCAGGGGTTGAGGTGGAAGAATCGCAAACGTGAGGGGGAACTACCGAGAGCAGCTCATGACCAGGGGTCGCCAGCCGATACTGCAGATTATGACGGGTGGGCTCCTGACCTATGCTGGCAGGTTGCGGAGATAGAGCGGCTGATAGAGCACGAGTTGCATATCTCTGAGCTCTGGCGACGGGAGGTCAGCTCAGAGTATCAGTCTTTCGATCGCCGTCTCGATGCTTTAGCATCTGATGTCTCTGAGATCAGCTCCTTCCAGGATACATGGTATGAGGAGTGGTACCATCATGCATATCCTGGTGGTGGGTCCCCCAGCATTCCTTTACCAGAGGACGTTATTTACATTGCTGATTCCTCAGATGATGATCACGCAGAGGGTTGATGATATTTATGATGAGTGACATGTTTGTTTGTAGCTTGACTTTGATGCATCTGTCTTGCTTCGTGTGATTTCTCTGGCTGTTTTATGACTTATTTCTTCTGACTTTGATACATGTTTTATCCTATTTTTATATGCTTCTTATTGATGCTATGCTGTACTGGCTACATATTTGATCCATAGCTATCTTCATGCTTATGATGTCATGCTCATATGATACATATGCTTGTTTTACCATGTCTATATCGTTTTGTCATATGTATTCATATGCTTATCAAAAATCAAATTGTTATTTTGGGATACCCTTAGGGTTGAGGGGGAGTATAGTTTAAACTTAACAACCCTTCTAGACCCCTTTTCGGTGTTCGATAAAGGGGGAGAGTGTTGGTTGGTTAAGTTTAGGATGATCATGTTGTGGGGGGAGGATCTGGATTCTCCTATGATTCTAAAGTTGAACAATTGATTGAGAATCCCTAAACTTAAAATCGGGTTGTCAAACAACAAAAAGGGGGAGATTGTTGATGCAGTCTGGCCCTGATTGTTATTTTGGTGTTGACACCGATTTTAGTTTAGGTGGATGATTATTGATTATGATTAAGTCCTGATCGGGGATCAGACATGATATGGAGAATCCTAGCTTGGAGGGCTAGGTGTTGGAAAATCCTAACCTGGAGGGTTAGGTGTTGAAAATCCTAGCTTGGAGGGCTAGGTGTGTGAAAAGTCCTAATTCGGAAAAGGTGGGTGAAAAGTCCTAGCTTGGAGGGCTAGGTGAAAAGTCCTAACTTGGAGGGTTAGGTGCAAATTCCCATCTTGGAGGATTAGGTGAAAAAGTCCTGGCTTGGAGGGTCAGGTCCTAGCTTGGAGGGCTAGGTTTGGAAAAGTCCTAATCCGGAAGAGTTGGGTGAAAAGTCCTAGCTTGGAGGGCTAGGTGAAAAGTCCTAGCTTGGAGGGCTAGGTGAAAAGTCCTAACTTAGAGGGTTAGGTGCAAATTCCCAACTTAGAGGGTTAGGTGAGAAATCCTTAGCTTGGAGGGCTAAGGTGGTTGGAGCCCCTGGATCGGTCTGGTGACCGATCAGGGAGTTGGCACGGTGCTCCTTCGTGGATCGGTCCGGTGACCGATCCAGCGATGACTGATCGGTCTGGTGACCGATCAGGGTATTCGTTTCACCCACTGATTGGCTCCTGATCGGTCTGGTGACCGATCATGGAGCAAACAGTGAGGTTGAGTTCCCTTGCTGAACTGCTCCTGATCGGTCCGGTGACCGATCAGGATCACTGTGCAGATCGTTCTGGAGAACGATCCAGCATCGCAGGTTCCTCGCTATGATCGATCAGGACGGAGCCTGATCGGTCTGATCACGACCTGATCGGTCCGGTGACCGATCAGGAGGTTACCTGATCGGTCCGGTGACTGATCAGGAGGTTACCTGATCGGTTCGGTGATCGATCAGGGAGTCTGGACTGCGAAACTCAGAAATCGCCCGATAAAGGGGTGGATCGGTCGGGTGATCGATCCACAACCTGGGATCGGTCTGGTGATCGGTCCAGGAGAATCCCAAAGAAGTCGCGATTTCTGATTGAGCGTTGGGGATCGATCAGGATGGAGCCTGATCGGTCTGGACCTAGCCTGATCGGTCTGGTGACCGATCAGGAGGCTCTCTGATCGGTCCGGTGACCGATCATTTTAATTCAAATTGCACTGTCAGGCACTCTGATCGCGCCTGACCATATCCGATTCTCTGCTGCTTACATCTGATACTTGATTTACTGGTTGATATGCTGCTCTAACAGTCTAATTAAGCTGCAGGTGACAGGGGAGGATTCAAACACTCAAGGAGAGTCAATGGAGACCTTTCCTTGGAGCAGGTTTGTCCGTTTTTCCATCTCAAGTTGCAACGGCCGAGCTGCAGACTGGAGCTGAGACTTGAGCTTGGCTGAGGGAAGCTCAGGGAGTCAGGGATAGCTCAGTGGTAGCTGGCGTTGGCAGATGAGCAGCTGGGAGCTGCAGGGATGGTGTCATCTGATGTTTGGTGGAGAAACAAAAGAGAGAAGAAGACTTCGGTTGAAGTAGAGTTCGAGAGTTCCATGTGTTCGAGCTTGCTGAAGTTCTTGCTGCGATTTTGTGTTCTCCACACTTGACTTGCTGTGTGTGTGTGCTGTTAATTCTTTGAGCAAGTCATTGAGATCTGAGGAGCAACCAACTCTTACGTGAGTGCTTGGAGGAAGGAACAAGGAGCTTGGAGTCCAATAGTGAGAAGACACGAAGGAGGAAGTCCTTGCGTGAGATCGTCGCTGGGTGGAGCTCGGGATAAGCTTGCTGTGTTCTTGTCCTTGCTAAGTGCTGAGTAAGAGTTTTCTTTGTGTTTCACTAAGCTTAAATCTATATCCTTGTTTGAAACGCTGTGGAGAGGTTTCTCCACCGAGAAGGAGGTTGCTTTATATCCGGTGAACACCGGGGCTTGATCTACCGACGATCAAGGGATCGCCCACCTTAAGGGCACGCCAAGGAGTAGGGGCAAGTTATCCCCGAACCTTGTAAACCCTTCGTGTTAGCGTTCTTGCTAGTTGTGTCTGTTTGCATTCGTTTTCAGTTTTTGGTTTTTGCACTGCTTTGTTTCCATTCGTTTCTTCCGCTGTGTTACTTATAAGGTTGAGTGCAGAAATTTCATAAGTGCCGAAGGTTTCAAGTGTTTGGCTATATTCACCCCCCTCTCTAGCCATCCGGATTCCAACAACTCCCACATGGCCTAAGGGGGGTCCCCGAGCCGGAGCCTTGTCTTTCATTGGATCTCTTTCCGGGAAGACAGACTGGTGGGGCACCATCTCTCAACTTCTTCTTTTCGAGGGCGACCGAGATCGGAGCCTGGATCTATCTTCCCCCAGCTGTCTCCGATGAGGAGAAGGGCTTAGGCGAGGAGACCTTCGTCGATACCCTACATTGCTCCACTTCTTGCGTGTCTTAGTGTCCGCATCGTTGGATCTGCTCTTCCTCAGACTATAAAACTCCTCGTGAAGTGGGTAGTACTGCCATGAAAGTCGCAGTACTTCTTCGGCGGTTCCGGTTCTTCGGTGTCTACTATCTCCGCTAACTTCTTCTTGCTGTTCCAGTAATCCTTCCCAAAGTGGGGGTCCTTTGCTCGGGCAGTAGCGGGTGGTTCCCTTCTCTTGGATCATACCAAGATTTGGACAGGGACTCCGACATAATATTTTCGTCGGGCGTACTGCACCTTCTCCACATTAACATGCTTGACCTACCACCCCAATAAATCATCGAAGTTGGCTGGTAGTTTCTTCATCAGCGATCGAAAGAAATCTCCCTTAGAGAGTCTTTTTGTGAAAGCGCTGATGAGAATCTCTGAGGTGACACTTGACACATCCTGTGCCACCCGATTGAACTGTTGGATATAATCATTCAAAGACTCCTTACTCTTCTGCTTCAAGGCAAACAGGTTTAGTGACGTCTTTTGGTATCGCCAATTGCTAGCGAAGTGATATAGGAAGACAATTCTAAACTCCAGAAAAGAGTTTATTGAGTTTTGAAGCAGCCTCTGAAACTATCTCTGGGGGCTCCCGATAGGGTGTTCAGAAATACCCGGCACTTCACACCATCGGTGTACTAGTGTACTAGGGTCGCGTTTTCAAACTTTTAGATGTGGTCTTCTGTTGGGGCAATCGGCCCTAAGATGATTTGGAGGATCATGATATTTTGATGTGTAGGCAATATGCTTAAGTTAGGATTTGTGTTGTTCTCATATGTGTACATGAGTGTGCAGGTGTACAGGTACACATGGACTTGGTTGACGTCTTCAGGTGAAGGATGGCATGGAGATAAGCTGGAGGCTTACGTGCGCATCCGAGGGACCATTGATAGCAGAGATGATGAGCCGAGGGACGCGGACTTCGAGGCGTACGTGAAGGGTGGCATGGAGGCAAGCTGGAGGCTTGCATGCGCATCCGAGGGACGAAGGCCGAAGATGAAGAGGGCGTGAAGGCAATAGTCAAGGTTGCTGGTGAAGAGTCAACTGGGTTGTGAGGGTCTGAGTATGAGTGTTTGTACTCATGGACTAAGCCAGGAGGGTTTGAGTGCGGAGAGATTTGTACTCGGGAGAAAAACCCTAGGCTTAGGTGTGTACCAGTCGATTGGCCCAGAGGCAGTCGACTGGTGTTGACTGGGACAGCTGGCAGATTCGAACGTTGTACTGTAACGGTCGGATTTGACTAGGACCAGTCGACTGTCCATGCGGCAGTCGACTGGTAAGCGGCTATTTCAGATTCGAGCCCTATGTAAAGGGGCTCGTTTCCTACCATCTTTCTTGACGAAACTCACTTGGACAAAGTGGGTTAGTAGTCTATTGTGATCAGAGAGCGTCCGATGTGCTGTGGCGAGGTTTCTCCACCCACAAGGAGCGACAGATCTAGCCGGAGGTTATCCGGGGATTGATCCACCGAATGATTCTTGGATTAGTCACCCGACCGGGGTGGATACCAAGTAAATCTG
Source organism: Boesenbergia rotunda (assembly GCA_024364735.1). Taxonomy (NCBI): domain Eukaryota; kingdom Viridiplantae; phylum Streptophyta; class Magnoliopsida; order Zingiberales; family Zingiberaceae; genus Boesenbergia; species Boesenbergia rotunda. The sequence continues at coordinate 154,327 of JAGFNQ010001721.1, forward strand.
AGATCCAAGATCCGAAAAAGTGCTATTCACCCCCCTCTAGCACGCCATAAACGATCCTTCATCTTCTGGATCCGTTTTCCGATCATAATCAATAATTCCCGGACTGCGAAATTGCCTATGCATTAAATCCGTTATGATGTCTTGGGCGAAAGGCGTAGACGAGGATTTCAGGATAATCATGGCAGGCTCGCTCTTCCCCTGCCCATCCTCATGCCGTAAAACGCTGGAGGCGACGGAATGCACATTCTTTATTTCTCCTATGGAGTCTCGCCTGTGCCCCGGGGCTATCATTGATGGCGCTCCCAGCGGTGAGACGGATTTTCGATTTCGATTGTGTGAAGCAGACACCCTGGGGATCTCGACCTGCATCGGGGACACTCTTTAAGAGACGGCTTGTTCGATCTGTTGTTGCTCTAGTGCTCCTCGGACAACATTGGCGACTCAGCGGTCCAACTCTTCTCGTGTCAAAATGATGGGTTGCCCCTCTGGTTCCGTCATCATAGTGCTCCCTCTGGTGCTTAGACTGGTTTCTCACAGACAGCGCCAAGAACTTGTTCCTGAAGTGAATGATGGTGATGACGAATTACCAAAGCGCAACCCAAGATGACAATGACGAGGAGAAGATGTCAGTGCCTGCGAAATTAACACAAGCGTAAAAGGGATGCACCGGAAGAAGTTCTGGTGGAGCCCTCTCCGACGCTCAAGTCAAAAAATCATTCTTCTAGGGAGGAAAACGAGAAACCAAAGTATTCTAGTTCTAAAATCTTAGCCCTTTTACTTGGGTGCCGAAGCATCTTATATACCTTGTTGGGAACGAGATGGCTAGAGAGGGGGGGGAGGTGAATATAGCCAATCACTTCTTCTTTGAATAGTTATCAAATTTCTGCACCTGAAGCTATTAATAGCACAGCGGAAGTATGAAAATAAAACTTGCAGAAACTTAAACCAAAACCTAACTAGCAAGATTAGCAAGATCGCTAACAAGGAGATTTTACAAGGTTCGGGGATAACTTGCCCCTACTCCTTGGCGTGCCCTTAAGGTGGGCGATCCCTTAATCGTCGGCAGATCAAGCCCCGGTAATCACTGGATATGAAGCAACCTCCTTCTCGGTGGAGAAACCTCTCCACAGTGTGTTTCAAATAAGGATATAGTTTAAGCACAAAGAAACAACAAGAAGGATCTTACTCAAACACTTAGCAAGGACAAAAACACAGCAAGCTTCCCTGAGCTCCACCCAGTGGCGATCTCACGCAAGAACCCTTCTCCGTGTCTTCCCACTGTCGGACTCCAAGCCTCTTGTCTTCTCCTTCAAGTACTCAAGTATGATGATTGCTTCTCAATAGCTTGCTCAGAATGATTGAAGAACTCAAGAACAGCAAGCTTGATGTGGAACACAACGCAGGAACTCAAGAGCACAAGGATCAAATCATTACTGAACACCACAACTCCCGTTCCTTTTGTTTTTTCGCTAAGCAACAGATGATCTCATCTCCAGCAGCCTCCAGCTGCCTCACTGCCAACGCGCCAGCTACACTGAACCCTAACTGAACTTCCTGAGCTCCCTTAGCCAAGCTTCAGTCAGCAGCTTCAGTCCTGCATCCAGCCGTTGCAACCTGTGTGGAGAAAGGGACAAACCTGCTCCAAGGAAAGCTCTCTTTGACTTCTCCTTGAGTGTTTGAATCCTCCCCTGTCACCTGAAACTTACTCAGAGCATTAGAGCAGCAAATCAAGCAACATACCAAATATCAGAGAAAAGTGGCAGCGAATCGGTTGTGTTCAGACGCGATCAGAGCGTCTGACAATGCAATTTGAATTAAAGTGATCGGTCACCGGACCGATCAGAGAGCCTCCTGATCGGTCACCAGACCGATCAGGCTCCGTCCTGATCGATCCCCAATGCTCAATCAGAAATCGCGATTTCTTTGAGATTCTCCTGGACCGATCACCAGACCGATCACAGGTCGTGGATCGTTCACCAGACCGATCCACCCTTATATTGGGCGATTTCTGAGCTTCGCAGGCTAAGCCTTCTGATCGGTCACCAGACCGATCAGGCAGCATCCTGATCGGTCACCAGACCGATCAGAAACTGACCAAACCGATCAGGCTCCGTCCTGATCGATCATAGAGAGGAACCTGCGACACTTGATCGTTCTCCGGAACGATCTGCACAGTGATCCTGATCGGTCACCAGACCGATCAGGAGCAGTTCAGCAAGGAAACTCAACCTCACTGCTTGCTCCCTGATCGGTCACCAGACCGATCAGGAGCCAGTCAATGGGTGAAACGCATACTCCCTGATCGGTCACCAGATCGATCAGGAGCAACACAGTAGGTTCCCAACCTCACTGTGTGCTCCCTGATCGGTCGCCCGACCGATCAGTCATCGCTGGATCGGTCACCAGACCGATCCACGAAGGAGCAGCGTGCCAGAATCCCTGATCGATCACCAGACCGATCCAGAGACTCAAACTCAGCCCTCCAAGCTAAGTTTCCATCCACCTTAGCCCTCCAAGCTAAGGATTTTCCATCTAACTCTCCGAGTTGGGAATTTGCACCTAACCCTTCAAGTTAGGACTTTTCACCTAGCCCTCAAAGCTAGGACTTTTCACCTAGCCCTCCAAGCTAGAACTTTTCACCCAACCCTTCCGAGTTAGAACATCATCCAACCTAGCCCTCCAAGCTAGGCACCTGACCCTCCAAGCCAGGACTTTTTCACCTAATTCTCCAGGATGGGAATTTGCACCTAACCCTCCAAGTTAGGACTTTTCACCTAGCCCTCCAAGCTAGGACTTTTCACCCAACCTTTCCGAATTAGGACTTTTCCAACACCTAGCCCTCCAAGCTAGGACTTTTCCAAACACCTAGCCTCCCAGACTAGGATTTTCAACACCTAACTCTCCAGGTTAGGATTTTCCATCACCTAGTCCTCCAGACTAGGATTTTCCATACCATGCCTGATCCCCGATCAGGACTTAATCATAATCAACATGATCAACCTAAACTAAAATCGATGTCAACACCAAAACAACAATCAGGGCCAGACTGCATCAACATACCTGACACCTCCCCCCCCCCCCAACGTATCTGCACCTTTCCCCCACCGTTTCATTGTCATCGATTATTTGACAGTTGTTCTCCACTCCATGATGACTGGTAACTGTTAGGACCTTGGCGTTTGGCTAGAGAGGGGGTGAATAGCTTCTCTTTGATTTTGTCTACAAGAATGTTAGCTAACGCACAAAAACAATAATAGGCAAAATCAATTAACAATAAAAGCAATGTTAACTCCCTTGATTTACTTGGTATCCACCTCCTAGAGGTGACTAATCAAAGGATCCACACCACACAATCAAACTTCAGTATGATCTTCTCCTTGAAGGTGGACAAACCCTCACAAGATGATCTCTTCCTCTTTTACAAGATGAGATTTAGAATATAAGGAAGAGAATAGGCTATGGAAGCTTTGGGCACTTAGAAGAGGATTGAGCAATCAAGAACCGTAACCTATTCATGCCCCAAAGCCTTCTCTTAAATAGAGGTGAAAGTGTAGGATCGGGTCGACCGGCTAGAGGGGGGTGAATAGACGGTTTATGAAAAATAAGCACTAACACTCGTCTTTAAAAAGAAATAAACTTGGTTGCAACAGAGTCGTTGCTTCCAAGGCAGTTGATGCTCAAACAGAAACACCTTAAGGCAGAGAAGCCTTTACAGTTGTAGCACAGAGAAAGCTTAGAGAGAAAGAGAGTTTACAACTTAATTAATTGCCTTAACTTCTAAAACTCCAAGCCTATTTATAGGTTAGGAAAATAAATCCAGATCGTAGATCTTTGATAGGATTTCTCTTATCTGTTGATCTGCAGATTCGATCTTGATGGTTGATCATGGATATGATTAAACTGCATCCATTGGATTTGATTAAAGAATAATGTAATATTATCCTTTAAGTTTTAATTATTTTAATTAAAACTTTATCTTCCCCCCTTACTCGAGATGATTGTTGTATCCATCTCGCTATTGTAATCTATAAGTAGCAATATCGCCAATACATATTTGCCAACGCCCTTTATCCCAGTTGGTAAGTGGATTTGTGTATTTGGTGGAGGACTTGGGTTCGATCCTTCCTTGGCATCAAAACTTTGTTTTATTTCTTTTGGGCGAATTTTCTCATTTCTTTCATTTCTTTTGGGCGCTTGGACTAGTCTTTTTGATTCTTCGTCTTCTGGGTGATTTCCGGCCAACTGAAGTTAGGCTCACCCGAACCCGACTCCGGCCTTTCGCCCCTCGAGCGTCCTTCCTCCCGGCTTCTCGTCCCTCGGACACCGCGCACGTCCTTCTCGCTCCACCGGTGTACTCTTCCACAGCTTCCGCGTCCCTCGGATTGTACTGAGCCCGTCAGCTCACTTCCCCGCGCAATCCTTCTCGTCCGCTGCGTCTTACGCTCGACTTCCTCCGTACCGAAGTTCCTGCACACTTAGCAGAGGGATTAAAACCAACAGGACCTAACCTAACTTGGTTGATCACATCAAAACCAACCGGGGCACCAACAGAGAGCTGTTATCCAAACAACTCAGTCCCAACACCAGTCGACTGCCCCCAGGGTCAGTCGACTGATGCCCAGCTAACGATTCTATTTTTGAGCAGACCAGCCGACTGGTGCCTGGAACAGTCGACTGATTTTTCTGTGAGTTTCTACTCAACGCTAGCAGTCGACTGCTTCCTTTGCCAGTCGACTGCCCAGCTTACAAGTTTACTCAAACTCACTCCGAAGTCTATCCTTTACGTATGTTGATAACCGGGTTTAGTCGCGTTACGGTTTCAATTAATTTTCTCGTTTCAAGCAATTATGTAGTAGTAGTTGAACCGAATCGTCTCTCAAGGACCCAATATGATGCACGTACTTTTTTCGGTCTATGAAAAATAGTAAATTGCAAAAATATAAAAACTGGATAAGCAAAGCATGTTCTTTTGGGGTTGCAATTAACAAAACAAGTAAACTTAACTACTAACTTCTACCTAATAGTCTTCACTACTCAAATTTAAAAGATCAAGTTAACTAATTGATTGAACAGCGAAAGAACACTTAAAACTAAGAAATTTCAACAGGAGTTTATCTAGAGATCCTAACTAAACGACAATCCATTCCATCATCAAGCATAGATTCAATTCAAACCATTCAACAAACATGTTGCTTGCAAATAGTAAAAGATTGAAAGCATGAACTAATTTCTATAAAAGATGAACTGTAGAAACAATGAACTAAGCTGAAAATTCGAAATTAAGCTGGAAACTACAATTCAAAGCTGGAAAATAGCAGGAATTCGAAGACAAATGAAAGGGGAATGCAAATTCTTGTTCTACAGCAAGTAAACACTAAGAAAAACTGAAAAGGAAGCAGAAAATTAGTGTTCGATGGGAGAAACTCCGCTCCGACAAAGCCGATTGCTTCTCAGCCGGAGTAGAGGATAGAATGGACTGTGGAGTCGAAGTAGAAGGCTCGGCCAAGCTGTCAATCCTCAGAGGAACCCCTCAGAATCGCAGCTTCCTTCTCCATCGCCTCCTCCTTCCGTTCCTTCTGGATGAGATCCGAATCCCCTCCTTTGGCTGCCCTAGCTTCCTTTTCTACCTCTCCATTCCACCCTTGATTTCCCTTGATGAGTGGCCGAGATTGCTTGCAAGATATCTCCATCAATTTCCATGCCAGATTTGAGTGGAGGGTTGTGATGTAACAGTTCTTCTGACCGCTCTGGACAGCTACAGATCGGACTGAGTGACCCCTGATTGGTCTGGACGCTCCCTGATCGGTCTGGGGACCGATCAGGATGTGATCAGTAGCTAAAATTCTGAATTCCTCTGTGTCATCTCCTCCTGATCGGTCTGGTGACCGATCAGGCCTTCCCTGATTGGTCTGGTAACCAATCAGGGCTCCAACAGAATGACCATCTTCACCCCGGATGTGTCCCTTTTGATCCGATGATGCACAAGCTGTCCAAAAATTCAATAGAATGAAATATGAGTGTGAAAATGCAGAAAAATTAATTAACCAATGAAAATACATCCTATTAATAATTATGCATCATTTCATAAACAAATACACCCCAGAGCCCCAAATTTCCCCACTAATGGCACAAAATTTATCGATCAAATTGCTAATTATCACTCCCCCACACCTACTCTTTGCGCGTCTCGAGCAAAAAGAGAAAACCAAGTTTATTGACTCAAGCAAGTTTACCTAGCATGGAGGAAATCACATAGTGGCAATTATTCAAGGTCATCAAGCCTTTTGGAACCAAGTCCACATCAATTCCAATCTCACACTAGCCAATTGATAGTGGTGAATTCATCCAAGTCAATAGATTAAGCATGAAACTCTCATAGGACTAGCCCTAACTCTCAAATTTCAATGAGTAATGAAGTTCCACTCAAGAATCATCATGCCTCTTCACTATCATAAGCTTGCTCACCCCCTAATTTTCATCAAAAGGAATGCATGTGACACATACAATAAATAGAACTTATTAATAGAGAAGATGAAATCACCAAGAAGAAAGTTCCTACTACTATGTGAAGAATTTAGTGGAGCAGGCAAAAGAAAGCATTAGATGATAAAACTTGATGAATTAGTCAGCTTGTATGTGAACTCATCTTATCTTCCCCATTTTCGCAATTTCCTTTTATTTGATTGATTGTATATGAGCGGACTGATGAAAAACTACACTGAATGTTCTGCTCTGTGCTGTGCCATTCGGTTGATCGGTCCGTAGACCGATCAGCCAAGGACTGATTGGACAGGTGATCGGACTGATTTGCCTCTGATCGGTCTGAAGACCGATCAGAGTTCCAACAGAATGCTCAAACTGAACCGAGTCTGATGCTAAACTGCTGAATTTTTCCTTCTTCCAATTACTAACTCACTTTAAATTCAATTGGCACTTATCTCTCACTTCAACTCAGAAAACTAACTACTTCTAGCTTTTCCAAATGGTTCTTGTAGCTTGGGAGATTCCAAACTTGTAAAGTTTTTTTCACGGTTTAGGATTCCGAAATCTCAGCAATTCTTTTCTTCTCATTCAGTATTCCTTGCTCTTTTCTCCATCCCTCTTTTCACTTCTGAAGGATTGCTAGTAGTTAAGTCTTTATCTACTACTTCAAATGAAAGAATCAGTAGTTTAAGCCCTTTGCAGCCCAGCAATACATCATTTTTTCTCAATTACAGCAGCCCCACAAGTTGCTGAAAGATTTTTCCAGCAAGCTGTCCTCTCCCACTTTCTCAACTTTGAATGCCTCAATTTCCAATTTCTTCATCCATTACTAATTCAATAGCCTCAAGGAAGGTTGGGGCATTGATTTTCTAAAGGAAGGATGGCTAATTCTCTGATTTGGCACGGAATTGGCTCGAAATTTGCTTTCAACAGCTGTAATGTTCAGATTCAGGAGACTTGGACTTACTTCAAGCTTCAGCACTTTAGTTTCGCTCCAAGATTGACTCCAAGAACTTGAATTGCACTTATTCCTTTTTTTCTTTTTCTTTTTTTTTTCTTTTTTTTTCTTTTCTCTGCTTTGTTCTGTCTTTTTTTTCTTTTTTTTTCTTTTTTTTCGAATGTAAATAAAGACACTACATAGTTCTTGGAGACTACCTTGCATTTAGCTTTGAAGCCTTCAAATTCCTCATTCTAGGTCCAAATCAAATCCAAGAGGCTCTTGCGCAATCTCATATCATGTAGAGTTGGAATTCAAACTTCACAACTCCATTCTTTGAGTTGTTCACTGCCTTCATGTCAACATTGAACTCATTTCATCCAAGGCCGATCCCTTTTCTCCCACACCTAAGATTTTGTCCATCTCAAGCAACTAATTCATTAAGTCCTTCATCAACTTTAGAGGAAAAGAATAGAGGAAAAAAATAGCAAAAGAGGAGGATGATTGTGCAAATGAAAAGAAGACTAGCAAAGATCATGATAAATAGCTCTACCATTCCATGTATCATATGCCTCTATGATTCTAAAAAGGAAATGAGCAAGTTCTAAAGTTTCAAAGCATGAATGTTCATCACACATAAAATGATCTATGATAAGCAACAAGTGGTCCTCTCTAGGAATAATATCAATCATGCTCAATCCAATATTAGAATCTTCCACCAACCAATAACTATTTGCAAGTTGAGAACTAACTAAGGCATGATATCCATGACTCAATGACCTAAATAATTTTTCTCACTTCATGATTCCTCCAATGCATGGGAAAAACTTAAGAGAAATGCTACTTACACTAATAAAGCAAATTGCGAGAAAATCAAAATGTATGTACAAAAAGGAAAAAGCAAAGAACGGACTCCCCTCTAAGTCGGGTAGATTGCATGGTACAAGTCCATACTCTCCATTCTTGTTCCCTCCATTCCCTCGTGGTAATGCTTCAATTGATACCCATTCACCTTGAAGGTAGTGCCCGTCATATCTTGTATCTCAATAGCACCAAAAGGAAACACATTAGTAACAACAAAAGGACCCTCCCACCTACACTTCAACTTACCTGGATGCCACTTTAGTCTAGATCTGAACAAAAGCACCTTTTCTCCCACATGAAACTCTTTTCTCAAAATGTTTTTATCGTGGAAAGCCTTGGTCTTTTCTTTATAAATGCGTGAACTCTCGTAGGCTTCTAATCTTAGCTCCTCGAGCTCTTGTAGGTGCAACTTCCTTTCTTGCCCAGATTTTTCTAAGTCCATGTTACAAGCTTTAACTGCCCAATAAGCCCTGTGTTCCACCTCCACTGGTAGATGACAAGCCTTCCCAAAAACAATCCTGTAGGGAGACATCCCAATGGGTGTCTTGTAGGCAGTCCGGTAGGCCCATAAAGCTTCATCAAGTCTCTTGCTCCAATCCTTCCGGTCTAGCCTTATAGTTTTCTCCAAGATAAGCTTAATCTCCCTGTTTGATATTTCAGCTTGTCCATTTGTTTGAGGATGATACGGGGTGGACACTTTATGGATCACTCCATACTTGCTCAAAAGTGCTTTCATGTGCCTATTGCAAAAGTGAGACCCTTGATCACTGATGATCGCCCTGGGTACCCCAAACCTGCAAAATAGGTGAGTCCTGACAAAATCCACAACAACAGATGAATCGTTAGTTCTAGTGGGGATTGCCTCCACCCATTTAGACACATAATCCACAGCCAACAAGATATAAATAAATCCATATGAAACAGGAAAAGGACCCATGAAATCAATACCCCACATGATAAAAATCTCGCAAAATATCATGGGTTGTTGAGACATTTCATTCCTACGTCCTAAGTTCCCAACTCGCTGGCAGCGCTCACAAGACTTATGAAAGTGGTAAGAATCTCTAAACAAGGTAGGCCAATACAACCCTGCATCCAAAACCTTCCTAGCAGTACGTTGAGGACCAAAATGACCCCCACATGCAAGTGTATGACAAAATGAAAGTACTGACTGGAACTCACAATCAGGAATACATCTCCTAACTACCTGGTCGCTGTAAAATTTCCAAAGGTAAGGGTCATCCCACACGTAATACTTAGAATCACTCGCTAATTTATCACGTTGAGCTCTAGAAAAATGTGTAGGGAAGACATGTGCAACCAAATAGTTGACTAGATCGGCATACCATGACACATTACCTTGCAGCTACAGAAGATGCTCATATGGGAATACATCTGAAATGGGTGTAGGATCTGTCACCCCCTCAATCCTGCTCAGGTGGTCAACTACTAGGTTCTCTTTATCGCTCCTATCGCGTATCTCCACGTCGAATTCTTGAAGCAGAAGCATCCATCGAATCAGTCTCGGTTTCGAATCCGGCTTCTTTAAGAGATACCTAATAGCTGCGTGGTCAGAAAAAACGATCACATGTGAGCACAATAGATATGAACGAAACTTATCCAAAGCAAAAACAATGGTTAAAAGCTCCTTTTCAGTTGTGGTATAATTGGCTTGAGCAGAATCCAGTGTTCGGGATGCATAACAAATGACGTGCGGCGCTCCATCCACCCTCTGACCTAGCACTGCTCCCACAGCATGATCTGATGCATCACACATCAACTCAAATGGTAAACGCCAGTCTGGGGGCCGAATGATAGGGGTCGATGTGAGAGCCACCTTCAAGTGATCAAAGGTGTTCTTACACTGCTGATCAAAATGAAACTCCACATCCTTATGTAGCAAGGTCAAAAGAGGAAGGGCTATCCTGCTGAAATCTCTAATGAATCGCCTGTAGAAGCCTGCATGTCCAAGAAAAGAGCAAACGCCCCGCACGCATGCGGGGTAAGGCAGAGATGTAATACAATCAATTTTTGCAGGATCTACTTCGATACCCTTCCGAGAGACTATGTGACCTAAAATTATGCCATGCTCAACCATGAAATGACATTTTTCATAATTAAGTATAAGGTCAGTCTCTATGCAACGATGCAAAACTCTAGATAAGCTATCCAAACATGCATCAAAAGAGGATCCATATACAGTAAAGTCATCCATAAATACCTCCATGCAATGCTCTAAAAGGTTTGAAAAAATGTTTACCATGCATCGCTGGAAGGTACCTGGGGCATTGCATAATCCGAATGGCATCCTCCTGTACGTAAAAGTCCCAAATGGGCAGGTGAAAGTCGTCTTATCTTGATCCTCTGGAGCAATATGAATCTGAAAGTATCCAGTAAAACCGTCCAAGAAGCAATAGTGTGATCTACCAGCTGTTGGGACCGAGTGTATGTTGACATGGATGCGGGTTCGTAATTTTAAAATTAATTACGTGCAGCGGAAGGTTTAGCATAAATAATTTCTCAAATTATTTAACCACACATCTAAGCATGCAACCTTATCTTGTGTAGACATGATCATACATTTAAAATTTTGTAGAAAGTAAACTAATTTACTTATTACCTCGCGTAACTCGAAGGAAGGGACGAGATCCAACCGTAAGCGTCCCTTGGAAGCTCCGCCTCTATTCGCGTCCACGCCGAGTTTTCTTCAGGATGACTTCGCAAAGCCACGAGTTTCGTGCCGACAAGAATTACTAGATTCTCCAAAGGCACGACAAGAATACCAAGAGAGAGATGGGAAGACTAACCACCAAACGAAAAACGGAATCAAGATTCCGGGAAGGAAGGAGTTGCGCCCGCTTCTTCTTCTTCTTACGGCAGCTGTTTGGTGGCCAAGGGTGGCTGAAGCTCACAGCAGCAAGGGCCTCCTTTAGGGCCGGCGGCACTAGAGAAGGGAGAGGGAGAGAAGGAGAGAGAGAAGGCTTATTCCTAGATCTCTTAGATTGATTTCCAAGCCTTGCCTTGGTTCCTTTATATAGTGGTCTCTCAACCGCCAAGTCTCCTTTTTATGGAATAAATTTTCATAAGAAATTTATCATATAAATTTTGCTATGATTTATTCCATCATGCCAAATTTTTATCATAATTTAATTTATGATAAAAAAACAACCATGTCTCCCTTTTCTTATGGAATAAATTTTCATAAGAAATTTATTATATAAATTTTTCTTATCATGGAAAATCAATTCATAATTGATTTTATAAAATAAAATAAACTATTCAAAGTTTATTTTAATTTCCATGAAAATAATAAACCAAACCACGGTTTATAAAATTTATATTATCCATAATTTTATAAAACAAACCACACTTGGTTTATAACTTGAACCAAACAATTTGATTTTCCCTTTTGTAGTGGTCGGCCAAGCAAAGAAGGTTTTGGCCGGCCAAACCCAAGCCAAGACCTTATGAATTAAACTCATTTAATTCGTCCAATAAGTCTTCAAAAGACTTAGCCATTTTATGCTTCCGATGCGTCTCTGAAAAATTCAAATTCGATTTATCTCTTTTGATCAGAAAATCTAATTTTCAACTCGTTTTAAATCCCTCGGATTACTCGTAGTGCGTGTGACTAAATAGGCTTTCGATTTATGTTGGCCGTCTATAATTAACCAATTATAGAACGATCATGAGTGGCACCTAGTAGTACATCATGATCCCCAATTAATCGAAAGATCAACGGTTGACCTCAGAAATGATTCTGAAACCCTTCAGCAGCTATAATGAATCGTGCCTCATTTCCTTCACCATCTTATACCCACTTGGTTCAGGACACGGTCTATGTGTGTCAGTCCCCACTAGGCTGACTACGTCACACCTAGCCCAAGCAATGTTATCTCGTCCTACGGATTCTAATTACTCTCATATATCTAAGAGATTCATACTCTGAACATGTCATGCTCTGGCCAGAGGCTTCGAGTAACAATCCGACGATAGGCCTTGGGTATACATCTCCTCGCAAGGAGTGGTGAATCCTTTGTAGGCTGTTCAAACATCTTCGGGCACTTCGGCTTATACCCAATCATCCTGGGTCCACACCTCCTTGGAGATGCTTGCTTAAGATGTCAAAGTATAAGTCTCCATGACCAAGATGACTTGAACACCGCAAGTCAAAGGAACATCGCACTTAAGCTGCAGTAAGAACTTCATTGACATATTTATATGTAGATTACCATATGAAGTTTTACAGCCAGTCACTCCAATGAACTAGTTCCCTTAACTAGCATTCATGTTTATCTTCGGACATCCCAATGTCACTAGCCAGTGAGAATCAGCTGATTAGAGAATAATCCATGCTAGTCTCAACAGAATTGATAGTGTCCGTATTTATCAATTCATCGACTAGGGACAATTTCAATACTTCATAATTGCACATGTAGAGATAATCACTAGTTGTGAATTCATCACAAATTCTCTCATGCTGTGAATTGTATTGCGGACATTCAATAAATGAGTTTAAGATCTCAATCAAATACATAAACATGCATACTCAAATAGTGAATATTCATTTATTAAAATAAATGATTACAATCATAAGGCGATTGCCTTAGGACACTTCTCTCATATCACTAACACCAGCAAGCCTCTCCAACATCTGGTCGATGAATGATAAGGGGTAGTGATCCTTCCTCGTAGCCTGATTCAGCTTCCGGTAGTCTATGCATACTCTCCATGAACTCTGGACTCTAGCAGGAATCAAAGCACTCTCCTTGCCCTCCACCACTGTGATATCGGACTTCTTCGGGACCACCTACACTGGACTCACCCACTGACTGTTGGAGACAGAATATATAATGCCAGCCTGTAGTAGCTTGGTTACCTCTTTCTTGACCACATCTAGAATAAGTGGGTTGAGTCTGCGCTGTGGTTGTCTCACCGGCCTTGCACCCTCCTCTAAGAAAATCCGATGCATGCAAATGGATGAGCTAATCCCTGGTATATCTGCAATGGTCCACCCAATAGCCCTCTGACACATCCGTAGATCTAGTAGCCTTTTCTCTTGACCTGACTCAAGATGCTGAGCAATGATGACTGGTAACTGCTCGTTCTCTCCTAGGTAGGCATACTTCAAGTGCTCAGGTAGGGGCTTCAAAGAAAGCTTTGGGGGTTTCAAGACTGATGGAAGCAATTTTTCAGGACCTGCCTCCAATGCAGACACCTCAGCGTCATCCACCTGGATAGTGTCACAGACTAAAGCTGATCCACCACTATCATCATCCTCCTCATCTGAATCCTCTGTGTCGGCTAGATCTGAATCCGTGTCATCTGACTCCTCAGAATCTAGTGTCTCCAACACGTCAATGCCCAGCAGCGAATGATCCTCAGCGGGATATCTGATCGCATCAAAGATCAAGAACTGAACCACTGTGTCCCCAAACTCCATGGTGAGTGTCCCTGCATGAACATCGATCTTGGTCCTTGCCGTCTTCAAGAATGGGCGTCCCAAAATCAATGGAGCTGAGCTTGAAGTTAGGTCCTTCTCCATATCTAAAATATAAAAATCAGCTGGGAATATCAAATCTTTGACTTTAACCAATACGTCCTCTATGACTCCAGCCGGATGAGCAAAACTGCGGTTGGCCAACTGAATGACTACCCCAGTAGGCTGTAATGGTCCAATGCCTAAAGAGATGAACACTGATTTGGGCATGACATTGATGGAGGCTCCTAGGTCTAACATAGCATCCTCGAACACGCAGTCTCCAATCACGCACGGTACTATGAAAACCCCTGGGTCTTTACATTTCTGAGGCATTGGCTGGATCATAGCTGAGACATTCTTTCCCATACTGACCAACTCTGTCCCTTTCAGCTTCTTCTTGTGAGTGAACAGATCCTTTAGAAACTTAGCATACTTGGGAATGTGTTTGATCACTCTAAGTAATGGGTAACTGAATGACCAACTCTACTTTGCTAAAGATGTCAATCAGCTCCTGAAGCTCCTGTGTCTTGTCTGAATCAACATTTTTCCTTGGACCAACTGCCCTCTGAGGGAAAGGTAACTGAATGGGTGGCTCTGGCAGTGGAAGCGACTCTGGCTCTACTCCCGTCTGAGACCTCGAAAGATCAACCTCTGGCACTGTAGGAATCTGTGGGGTAGAAGACTCCTGAGTGTCATAGCACTAACATTCCCCCTAGGGTTTGGAATAGACCGAGAAGGTAGCTGACTAGATCCCTGAGCTTGCATCTGACTGATGGTGGATGATAATTGTCCAATTTGTCGCTCCATGTTCTGAATGGAAACATCAGTCCTACTCTGATACTATTGAAGTTGAGTGTTGAATTACTGAAAATTCCTGTCATTTTGCTGCTGAAACTGAGCGCCGAGCTGAGCACTTAGCTGAGTGCTAAGCTGCTGCAAACTCCTCTCTTGATGTTGTTGTAACTCGGTGAGGAGTGGCTCCAAAGTGAGTGGAAGTTCCGATTTTTGTTGCTGAACCGGTGGAACTCTCGGCGGAGATGGACTACTATAAAATCCTGGCGGTCTCGAGACTGCAGGTGGCGCAACAGGAAGTGGTGGCTGATAAGGCTGTTGCTGATGTGATGTGTTCCCATACCTCAAATTAGGATGATCTCTCCATCCTGGATTGTAAGTGTTCGACATGGGATCATAAGACTGCTTATATCCATAAGGTTGAGATTGGAAAGGTTGAGGCTTGAACTGAAAAGCATTTGTCGCTGCCACTTGACTTGCAAGATAAGATCCATCATCAACCTGCACCTGGGGGCATAAATCTGTAGGATGAGAGGTGCTACTGCAAAGTCCACAAATCCTCATTGCTTGGGCTACTTGAGCTGAGGGCTGCTGAGCAGTCTGAAGGAGAGTCATCTGCCTAAGGAAGGAAGTCAAATCTTGAAGATTAACCTTCACCTCTTGAGCTTCCATATTCTGTCCTGTGATCTCATGTACTCCTTTAGGCACCAACGGACGGCTCCCAAACTGTTGAGAATTTGCTGCCATAATAGAAATCAGCTCTCTAGCTTCCTCAGGTGTCTTGTTCACTAAGGCCCCTCCGCTAGCAGCGTCCACCATACTCCTGTCCATGGGAAGAAGTCCCTCATATAAGTATTGAATGAGTAGCTGCTCACTGATTTGATGGTGGGGACAGCTAGAACAAAGTTTCTTGAAGCGCTCCCAATATTCATACAATGTCTTTCCAAAAATCTGTTGGATCCCACAGATACTCTTTCTAATAGCAGTAGTCCTTGAAGCTGGGAAGAATTTCTCCAGGAAAGCTTTCTCCATTTCAGCCCAAGAAATAACTAAAGCATGAGGCAAGGTGTACCACCAGTCTTTTGCTCCATCCACAAGTGAAAATGGGAAAGCTCTTAGGTTGATGTCTTCTTCAGTAACTCCATGTGGCTTCATAGTGGAGCATATAGTGTGAAACTCCTGGAGATGTCTAGTGGGGTCCTCACCAGCTAAGCCATGAAACTTTGGGAGTAGATGAATGAGTCCGGAACGTAGCTCAAAATCAACCTCCAACTCAGGGTACTGAATGCACTGAAAGGCCAGCTCTGGTGCTGCAAGCTCCCTCATGGTTCTATTGTTCGCCATCTGGAATTCAGACCAAGGGTCGCTACGGGTAGACAATCTAGGAATCTCTAACTGAGCTCTCCTCTGTGCGTGGAAGGCCCTTTCTATCTCAGGAACAAAATCAGCTAAACTGGAGTAGGAAGACCTGGTCATGCACTGCACATCAAATGGAGAGAATTAGTGAGATGCAAGAATTAACCAAAAAATTCAGAATTATTGCAAGACCTAAAAATCAACAAACATCATAAAAGGATCCCCGGCAACGGCGTCAAAATTGATAACCGGGTTTAGTCACGTTATGGTTTCAATTAATTTTCTCGTTTCAAGCAATTATGTAGTAGTAGTTGAACCGAATCGTCTCTCAAGGACCCAATATAATGCACGCACTTTTTTCGGTCTATGAAAAATAGTAAATTACAGAAATATAAAAACTGGATAAGCAAAGCATGTTCTTTTGGGGTTGCAATTAATAAAACAAGTAAATTTAACTACGAACTTCTACCTAATAATCTTCACTACTCAAATTTAAAAGATCAAGCTAACTAATTGATGGAACAGCGAAAGAACACTTAAAACTAAGAAATTTCAGCAGGAGTTTATCTAGAGATCCTAACTAAACGGCAATCCATTCCATCATCAAGCATAGATTCAATTCAAACCATTCAACAAACATGTTGCTTGCAAATAGTGAAAGATTGAAAGCATGAACTAATTTCTATAAAAGATGAACTGTAGAAATAATGAACTAAGCTGGAAATTCGAAATTAAGTTGGAAACTACAATTCAAAGCTGGAAAATAGCAAGAATTCGAAGACAAATGAAAGGGGAATGCAAATTCTTGTTCTACAGCAAGTAAACACTAAGAAAAACTGAAAAGGAAGCAGAAAATTAGTGTTCGGTGGGAGAAACTCCGCTCCGACAAAGCCGATTGCTTCTCAGCCGGAGTAGAGGATGGAATGGACTGTGGAGTCAAAGTAGAAGGCTCGGCCAAGCTGTCAATCCTCAGAGGAACCCCTCAGAATCGCAGCTTCCTTCTCCATCGCCTCCTCCTTCCGTTCCTTCTGGATGAGATCCGAATCCCCTCCTTTGGCTGCCCTAGCTTCCTTTTCTACCTCTCCATTCCACCCTTGATTTCCCTTGATGAGTGGCCGAGATTGCTTGCAAGATATCTCCATCAATTTCCATACCAGATCTGAGTGGAGGGTTGTGATGTAACAGTTCTTCCGACCGCTCTGGACAGCTACAGATCGGATTGAGTGACCCCTGATTGGTCTGGACGCTCCCTGATCGGTCTGGGGACCGATCAGGAACCTCCCTGATCGGTCTGGGGACCGATCAGGATGTGATCAGTAGCTAAAATTCTGAATTCCTCTGTGTCATCTCCTCCTGATCGGTCTGGTGACCGATCAGGCCTTCCCTGATTGGTCTGGTGACCGATCAGGCCTTCCCTGATTGGTCTGGTGACCAATCAGGCCTCCAACAGAATGACCATCTTCGCCCCGGATGTGTCCCTTTTGATTCGATGATGCACAAGCTGTCCAAAAATTCAATAGAATGAAATATGAGTGTGAAAATGCAGGAAAATTAATTAACCAATGAAAATACATCCTATTAATAATTATGCATCATTTCATAAACAAATACACTCCAGAGCCCCAAATTTCCTCACTAATTGCACAAAATTTATCGATCAAATTCCTAATTATCATATGCCTTGAAGTCCACTTCCTCGGCTTGCCCCTTAAAGTTCTCTTCCTTCGGCTCTCGTCCCTCAGATGCGCACACAAGCCCGCGGCTTACCTCCATGTCATCCTTCGTGTATGCCTTTGAAGTTTACTTCATCGGCTTGCCCTTGAAGTCCTCTTCCTTGACTCGCATCCCTCGGATGCTACACTCCATTACTCTCCATGTGTGATTCTCCAAGTCCTGCACGTAGGGATGGAAATAGGCCAGGCGGCCTGTGGCCTGGCCTGTATTTGGCCTGGCCTGGCCTGGCCTGTTTAAAAATAAAATAATTATCAAGCTTTTTTAAAAGCCTGTTTTCCTTATCAGGTCAGGCCCAGGCTCAATATAAAGCCTGTGAGGCCTGACAGGCCGGCCTGGGTCTGTTAAAATTATATTATACAAACTTGTTAAAATTACATTATACAAATTGTCAAAATAAAGTTTTGATTCTTAGACCTCTATGAGCAAACTCTTATCTACATCCTATTAACCAACACACCATAAATCTATTTTCGTTAAATCATACATATTTTATATATTTACTTATGAAGATACATATATATTTATTGTATTTTAACTAATTTGTTAAATTAGTATTTTGGATAATCGAATATTCGAATTGAATTATTATATTTTATATATTAGAAGTATTTTGGATAATCCAATTAAATTATAAGCTTTGTAAACAGGCCACAGGCCAGGCCAGGCTATTGAACAGGCCAGGCTCAGGCCTAGTATAAAGCCTATAACAGGCCACAGGCCAGGCTCAGGCCTGTTTGCTATTATACAGGCTTGGCCTGTTAAGGTGAAACTCTGGCCTGGCCTGGCCAGTTTCCATCCCTACTGGCTGCACGACTCAAGCACACAGATCAAATTAACATGAAAATCTAACTTAACCATATTGACACACACATCAAAACTCATGATCTACCCTATCAACCTTGGGTCGATTGCAATAAAAATCTCCCCCTTTTTGATGTGTGACAATATGTTTAACTTAGGTACAAAGATAACAATTGAATATTAAAAGCATAGTATACTAAGACACATAAACATGTATCCTCCCCTTAATTTATGCCTTACCACAAGATTTTCAAATTTTACACAAACATAGAGAAATAAGTTAAATTCTAACTTAAACCTTTCAATTCTCCCCCTTTAACACCATCAAAAAGATTGTCCTAAGCAATATTACCCTTTGGTATCAATCAGGGACACTTTTTATTCTATGAAAATCCCCAGAAATTAAAAAATACAAGTACCAATCGACTGAATTAGTTACCAGTCGACTGGCCTTAGCGAATTGCCAAGTCACAGAATGTTCAATCGACTAGTCTCTGTACCAGTCGACTGATACCTATCAGTCTAAATTTTAGACTTTTGAGCTGAAATTTAGAAATGCATAAAAAATTCCATAAAATTTGAAAAATTCTGAAATTTTGCTAACATATTTCTTGTGATGTTTTCTAACAGAGAAAAATATATGTTCATGAAAAATTCAAATATGTTTGACTTTTTGACCAAAACTCAAATTCTTTAAAAATACTCAATTTTGTATCAAACTTATATCCTAGTTTTGAAACCATGTGTTTTGCAAGCCTATGCCATAACAAATAAAACACAAAAATATTTTCAAATCATTTGAGATGTCTAACTTTGATCTATGGCCAAGATATCTGATCCGGGTGGATGATTTCTTAGAAGGATCAGGAGCTCGGTCGGGTTCTATTGCCACTCTGAACCTGCAATAAATAGGCCGGGCCAAGGGTCACCCGAGGTCTGACGCTCCGGGTCGGGCACCCGAGGTCGGGACACTCGGGGTCGGTCACCCGAGGTCGGGACACTCGGGACCGGGCACCCAAGGTCGGGACACTCGGGGTCGGTTACCCGAGGTCGGGATACTCGGGATCAGTCATCTGAGGTCGGACCCTGGGAGTCAATAATCGGGGTCAGGCACTCGTGATCACTCTGGGATGGTCGAGCAATTATGGGTTGTCCCTATCAGTATTCGGAGGACAATCCCCCCGGCATAATCATTGTCTGACGGAGCCGCCAAGAGTTAATGGGGAACAGAAAAGACAGTTTCGGCAGGGTGTCAGGCGGCTGTGGCGGTCTCACAACATTAATATGGCTGTCGCCATCATAATCTGTCAATTGATCCTCTCTTAATGAGATTTGCCAGCCCTGACACAGCAGAGAGTTTCCTCTCCCCTATAAAAACCCTCCTTTGGGCTTCAAAGAAGGGATCACTGCTCATTTGCCACCACACCACTACTTTGTGAGCTCTGTTTCGGTCCGAGCCGAGCTACTTGAACCAAAGCCCTATCCGAGCCCGAGTCCGACCCCCGAGTCACAGTAGACCGGGTCTTCTTAGTCACACCGAGTCAACCGGTCGAGAACCGATCTTCGCTCGTCGACGGAATCAAATTTGACGTCGTCTGTGGGAATCTCGCCTGATCGAGAGCCGAGGATGAGTGACTCCAATCGGGTGACCGTTACTCTCTCACAAGAAGACTTGGAGCTGCTGATAGAAGCTAGGGCCAGGAAATTGGCGGAGGCCCAGCAAGCAGCCGCTCGACCCACCCAGGTGGGCCCAGCCGAGCACACTGTGTTGGGAACGAGATGGCTAGAGAGAGGGGGTGAATATAGCCAATCACTTCTTCTTCTAATAGTTATCAGATTTCTGCACTTGAAGTTATCAGATAGCACAGCGGAAGTACGGAAATAAAACTTGCAGAAACTTAAACCAAAACCTAACTAGCAAGATTAGCAAGATCGCTAACAAGGAGATTTTACAAGGTTCGGGGATAACTTGCCCCTACTCCTTGGCGTGCCCTTAAGGTGGGCGATCCCTTAATCGTCGGCAGATCAAGCCCCGGTAATCACCGGATATGAAGCAATCTCCTTCTCGGTGGAGAAACCTCTCCACATTATGTTTCAAATAAGGATATAGTTTAAGCACAAAGAAATAACAAGAAGGATCTTACTCAAACACTTAGCAAGGACAAAAACACAGCAAGCTTCCCTGAGCTCCACCCAGTGGCGATCTCACGCAAGAACCCTTCTCCGTGTCTTCCCACTGTCGGACTCCAAGCCTCTTGTCTTCTACTTCAAGTGCTCAAGTATGATGATTGCTTCTCAATAGCTTGCACAGAATAATTGAAGAACTCAAGAACAGCAAGCTTGTCACGCATGAACTCAGAAGCACAAAAACTGAAGAACTGAATTGATGCTGAACACAACTTCTCTCGTTCCTTTTTGTTTCTCCGCCAAGCGACAGATGATCTCATCTCCAGCAGCCTACCGCTGCCTCACTGCCAACGCGCCAGCTACACTGAACCCTAACTGAACTTCCTGAGCTCCCTCAGCCAAGCCTCAGTCAGCAGCTTCAGTCCTGCATCCAGCCGTTGCAACCTGTGTGGAGAAAGGGACAAACTTGCTCCAAGGAAAGCTCTCTTTGACTTCTCCTTGAGTGTTTGAATCCTCCCCTGTCACCTGAAACTCAATCAGAGTATTAGAGCAGCAAATCAAACAGCATATCAAATATCAGAGAAAAGTGGCAGCGAATCGGTTGTGTTCAGACGTGATCAGAGCGTCTGACAATGCAATTTGAATTAAAGTGATCGGTCACCGGACCGATCAGAGAGTCTCCTGATCGGTCACCAGACCGATCAGGCTGGTTCCAGACCGATCAGGCTCCGTCCTGATCGGTCCCCAACGCTCAATCAGAAATCGTGATTTCTTTGAGATTCTCCTGGACCGATCATCAGACCGATCCCAGGTCGTGGATCGTTCACCAGACCGATCCACCCTTATATTGGGTGATTTCTGAGCTTCGCAGGCTAAGCCTTCTGATCGGTCACCGGACCGATCAGGCAGCATCCTGATCGGTCACCAGACCGATCAGAACCTGACCAGACCGATCAGGCTCCGTCCTGATCGATCATAGAGAGGAACCTGCGATACTTGATCGTTCTCTGGAACGATCTGCACAGTGATCCTGATCGGTCACCAGACCGATCAGGAGCAGTTCAGTAAGGGAACTCAACCTCACTGCTTGCTCCCTGATCGGTCACCAGACCGATCAGGAGCCAGTCAATGGGTGAAACGCATACTCCCTGATCGGTCACCAGATCGATCAGGAGCAACACAGTAGGTTCCCAACCTCACTGTGTGCTCCCTGATCGGTCGCCCGACCAATCAGTCATCGCTGGATCGGTCACCAGACCGATCCACGAAGGAGCAGCGTGCCAGAATCCCTGATCGATCACCAGACCGATCCAGGGACTCAAACTCAGCCCTCCAAGCTAAGTTTCCATCCACCTTAGCCCTCCAAGCTAAGGATTTTCCATCTAACTCTCCAAGTTGGGAATTTGCACCTAACCCTCCAAGTTAGGACTTTTCACCTAGCCCTCCAAGCTAGGACTTTTCACCTAGCCCTCCAAGCTAGGACTTTTCACCCAACCCTTCCGAGTTAGAACATCATCCAACCTAGCCCTCCAAGCTAGGCACCTGACCCTCCAAGCCAGGACTTTTTCACCTAATTCTCCAGGATGGGAATTTGCACCTAACCCTCCAAGTTAGGACTTTTCACCTAGCCCTCCAAGCTAGGACTTTTCACCCAACCCTTCCGAATTAGGACTTTTCCAACACCTAGCCTCCCAGACTAGGATTTTCAACACCTAACCCTCCAGGTTAGGATTTTCCATCACCTAGCCCTCCAGACTAGGATTTTACATACCATGCCTGATCCCCGATCAGGACTTTCCAACACCTAGCCCTCCAGACTAGGATTTTCCATACCATGCCTGATCCCCGATCATGACTTAATCATAATCAACATGATCAACCTAAACTAAAATCGATGTCAACACCAAAACAACAATCAGGGCCAGACTGCATCAACAATCTCCCCCTTTTTGTTGTTTGACAATCCGATTTTAAGTTTAGGGATCTCAATCAATATATCAACTTTAGAATCACAGGGGAATCCAGATCCTCCCCCTACAACATGGTCATTCTAAACTTAACCAATCCACACTCTCCCCCTTTGTCGAACACCGAAAAGGGGCATGAGGGGCTGTTAAGTTTTAAACAAACTCCCCCTCAACCCTAGGGGTATCCCAAATCAACAAAGATGTGATAATTTGTGGATTAATCATACGACCGCATGTGAAAAGGTATCACAAGACATAGCAATCACATGCTTCATATGAGTATGAAATATAGACCCATGACGTAATAATCATAAGTATCAAGTAAACATGACATTGTAAGCATGAATATGGCAATGCAACTAAAAGGCATATAACCAACATGGCATCAACAATAGATATACGAATAACAGATAAGCATGTGATAAAAACATAATCATGGCATAACATGTAGTAGTATCACAAATAGTAGTCATCATAACATCATCAAACAGTAACATCTTAAGCAAGATAGAACAAAAAGGTCAGGATGTACACATCCGTCAAAAACAACAAACATGAACATAGAGCGGTCAATCATCAGCTGGATCATCGTCCGAATCATCAATGTAGATGATATCTCCTGGTGAAGGGCCACTGGGAGATGCACCATCTGGAAATGTATGATGATACCATTCTTCATACCATCTGTCCTGGAAGGAGTGCATCTCAGAGACATCAGAGGCTAAAACATCGAGACGGTGATCAAAAGTCTGAAACTCTGAGCGGACCTCCTGTCGCCAGAGCTCAGAGATATGCAATTCGTGCTCTAACTTCCGCTCTATCTCCGCTACTTGCTAGCGTAGATCAGGAGCCCACTCATCATAATCGGCAGTAGTAGCTAGCGCCCCCTGGTCACAGGCTGCTCTCGGTAGCTCCCCTGCATGTCTGCGAGCCTTCCACCTTAGCCCCTGAGTCCCGAGAACAATGCCGGACTGAGCAAGCATGCGACGATCCAGACGGCAGTCCTGTCGGATCATGGGCACAATACGACCCTGTGAAACATCGATGCCAACCGACGCCAGCCAGGCAATGATGATGTGGCCGAATGGCATATAGACCGACTGGGATGAAGGCATACTGTGTACGATGATAGAGAAGTAAACCGAAGCCACTGGGTCAAAATCTAGCTGCTGATGCAACCCGTAAAGCATCAAACAGTGGAACGGTCGAATCTTATCGAGATGTTTCGAGGTAGTGGGAAGTAGACAATTGGTGATGATTTTAAACAACACATAGTCAACAGGGGAGAGACGAAGAGCAGGAAACGTGGGAAAGTCACGGGTACACTCACCAGAACCCCCTGGCCTGGGGTGGCCTAGGAAGTACTCGTAGATGGAATCGGGAGTCACTCCATCGAAAGGAACTGGAAGAGGGTTAGGAGGAACAGGATAGAGAAAGAAATCATTGTTTGATCTGCGACAGCCGAGAAAATTAGTAAGAATAGCTTGACTGAAATCAAGATCAATACCGGCAACACGGGTCCGCCATCCCGTGCTCCACCTAGTGCCCTCTCCACACACCATGTTGCTATAGAACTCAGAGACTAAATCAAGGTTGATCGGTCCTTCAAAGTGCAATATGGGTTGAAGATTGTAAAATTCAATTCGTTGTCGTATTGTTGGACAGTGTTCATAGATAAAAGTTGGGTCTATAGTTCGACACGGCATGAGTTTAAAATTGTGCCATTGAAATTTGAGAGCAAGACTGATATTCTGAAATCTAGGATGCGGGGGAGATGGAGACCTCGGAGGAGGTGTAGATGACGAAGGAGGTTTCCCCCTTGAACTGCCCTCCGCTACCTCCTTTCCCTTAGATGACTTTCTAATGAGGTTTGAATTGATCATGACACATAGGTTGAATCACAAGAATTGATCATATATAAGATGAGACCCAATCAAAAGATAGATAGATTTGATCAAAGACATATGGTGAAAAAGGAAGGTCAAGGTAAGCACAACAAGATCATGGTACACCATCAAGAACAAGAACAACAACCTGATTAGCTTCATAAATAAGCATTATAGACTGATATGAATAGAAAAACCAAAGCAAAAACTTACTTTGGTGCCATCGTTGTCGTTTTTGGAAGTTGAGAGGAAGAAAGCGCGCGCAGAAAATGTGCTCTCGACGCAAAAGATGGTCGCAGAATGATTCTGCGAGAAAGGAACGAGCATAGGACTCACGCTCACGCGAGGAAGGAGAGCACGCAGGAGGGTCTTCTCGCACAAGCAAGTCGCGCAGATGAGGATTGGCGCTAGGGTTCGGCGCTGAAGAGGGGTTTTGCGAAATTTATCGGTTGGTGGATCGGTCCACCAACCAAAATTTAATGTGTTTGAACGGATCACCATTCGATCTGATTTCGTCCAGACCGATCAGGATACAGCCTGATCGGACTGGCATGGTCCTGATCGGTCGGATGACCGATCAGACGGGCTCCTGATTGGTCGGGTGACCGATCAGGATTCGATCAGTAGGGTCCGGAGAGAAACCTCTGAGCTCCCTGATCAGTCTGTGGACCGATCCCCACAGGGTGCCAGATCGGTCCGGAGACCGATCCAGGCTAGCTCAGAATCCTTGGTCAAAAAGTTCGGAGAGTCACTGCTGACTCTCTGATCGGTCTGTGGACCGATCACCACAGGAAAAAGCCAGATCGGTCCAGGGACCGATCAGGGTTCCTGATACGAACTGAAATGTTCAGTTTCAGAACTTCTGAATTTCTCAAACGAGATTTGGTGGACTTTGTCGAACTTGTACATGATTCTATGACCAAACTTGATCCCTGAACGAGAATCAAAAGTCCTTATAGGTTCAACAAACACTTTGACCCATCCAAATGGAGTCAAACTCAATCAACAATCAATCAAGCAAATTCAACCAAGTTTTGTTTCCAAATCCAAGTTTCCAATCAAGTTGCCTTGATTGGAATGTCCAAGTATGATCATGGAGCCATATACACATATGTTATGCAATGGTTTTCCCCATACTTGGTCACCACCGTGATTATTATCTCGTTAACTTAATTCCTCAAGAGATGCAATGACATTTTGAGAAATTGAGTTAAACCTAACATCTCACCCCATATCTAGCAAACAAAAGCATTTTGGTAACCCTTATAGTTCGTGTGAGATGTTCCCAAAGTTACCCAATTGTTCCCAAAAATTTCGAAATCATCATGAAGGGTTTTGACCGCAATTTGAACATCATGAAGCGCGACACATTCCCAACTCCCGTCTTAGGAAACTAAATTCATTCTCGGGAAGTGGTTTAGTGAAAATGTCAGCTAGGTTTGACTTTGACTCTACATGTGAGAGTATGATGTTCCCCCTAGCTACATGATCTCTAATGAAGTGGTGTCTTACTTCAATATGTTTTGTCCTAGAATGATGGACCGGATTCTTGGTTAAGTTAATTGTGCTAATGTTATCACATAACACTTGCACACCCTTGTAACTTAATCCATAGTCCTCTAAGGTGTGGATCATCCACAACAATTGTGATATACTCTCACCCATGGCGATATATTCTGCCTCGGTAGTGGAAAGAGTAACACAATGTTGCTTCCGACTCGACCAACTTACTAAGGACGACCATAAGAATTGGCAGCCCCCACTAGTACTTTTCCGGTCCAACTTACATCCAGCGTAGTCAGAATCCGTATAGCCCATCAAATCAAAAGATTCGGTACGAGGATTCCAAAGACCTACACCAATTGTGCCCTTGAGATATCTCAAAATTCGCTTAACAGCGATTAGGTGAGATTCCTTGGCACAGACTTGATACCTAGCGCACATACCTACAGCAAATAGTATATCTGGTCGGCTGGCTGTGAGGTATAGCAGACTACCTATCATGCTTCGATATTGAGTTAGATCAACAGGTTTACCACTCTCATCATTGTCTAATCTAGTGTTTGTAGCCATGGGAGTGGTTACCTCTTTCGAATCACTCATATTGAATTTTCGAAGCATTTCATGTGTATACTTTGATTGGTGCACATGGATACCATCGCGAGTTTGCTTGATTTCAAGTCCAAGGAAGAAAGTCAACTCTCCCACTAGACTCATTTCAAACTCACTCTCCATGTGTCCAATGAACTCATTTAAATAGCCCTTATTGTTTGAGCCACAGATTATGTCATCGACATATACTTGGGCTATAAATATATTGTCACCATCTCTTCGTAGAAATAGTGTAGGGTCTATTTGGCCTCTAACGAAGCCCTTCTCAATCAAGAATGTCGATAACCGCTCATACCAAGCCCGGGGTGCTTGTTTAAGGCCATAGAGTGCTTTTTGAGCTTGAACACGTGGTTTGGAAACTCGGTACTCTCAAACCCTGGAGGTTGTTCGACATAGACCTCTTCCCTAATCAAACCATTTAGGAAGGACCGATTTGACATCCATTTGAAATAATTTGAAGCCACGGTGTGCTGCAAATGCAAGCATCAATCGGATGGACTCTAATCGTGCCACGGGAGCATAAGTCTCATCATAATCAAGGCCTTCAACTTGACTGTAGCCCTTGGCTACCAAGCGTGCCTTATTTCTAATGATTTCTCCCTTGTGGTTCAATTTTTTTTGAAGACCCATTTAGTTCCAATAATGGTGGTCTTCTTAGGTCTAGGGACTAAGTCCCAAACCTGACTCCTCTCAAATTGACCTAGTTCATCTTGCATTACAATGATCCAATCGGGATCATTCAACGCTTCATCAATTTTTCTAGGTTCAATTTCGGAAATTAGAGCAACTTCATTAGCCTCATTCCGGAAGAATGATCTAGTCCTAACCCCTTGATGGATGTCTCCAACGATTTGGTCTTGGGGATGACTAGAGGCCAATCTAGTTTGCCTTGGTGTTGGTGGTGCTTCTTGAACAGGTTCACTAGACACAAGTTCAGCCTCAGGATCCGACTGATCAATGGGTTGTCTAGGCTCACCGTCATCAGACTCATCACCATCAACAACACTTGGAGTTTCATTCAAACTCAGTCTCCTAAGTTCGAGTTGAACTCCTTCTACATCTTCTGATCGGTCAATTGATTTCGGAATTTCTTCAAAAACCACATCAGAAGACTCTTCAACTAATCTAGTTTTCTTGTTGTAGACTCGGTAGGCTTTACTAACGAGGGAGTACCCGACTAGTATCCCTTCATCAGCCTTTGCCGTGAACTTTCCAAGATGATCCTTGGTGTTTAGGATGAACACCTTACAACCAAACACCCTAAGATGTTTAACCGTAGGTGGTTTCCCAAACCAAAGTTCATGGGGAGTCTTTCCTAGAAACCTATGGATGAGGATTCGATTCTGCACATAGCAAGCTGTATTTACAGCTTCAGCCCATAAGTAACTCGGGAGTGAGTACTCATTAAGCATGCTTCGTGCAGCCTCTTGAAGTACACGGTTCTTCCTCTCTACAACACCATTTTGCTGTGGTGTTCTAGGAGTAGAGAACTCATGTCTATATCCTCTTACTTGACAAAATTCTAAAAACCTTTGGTTTTGAAATTCACCTCCATGATCACTTCTAATTGTCTTAATTGTTAATGATTTCTCATTTTCAATTCTTCTACAAAAAGAAATAAAAATATCTAAGGTTTGGTCCTTATGTTTTAAAAAGAAAGTTCATGTATATCTAGTGAAATCATCAATGATAACAAAGCAATATCTACTTCCATTCAATGATATGATGGTACTACAATCAAATAGATCCATGTGAAGTAAATCTAATACATTGGAAGTACTTACAGCGCTTTTACCTTTATATGCAGATTTTGTTTGCTTACTCATTTGACACGCATCACATAATTTGTCTTTTTCATACTTGATGCTTGGTAAGCCTCGGACTAGTCCCTTGTTGGCCAGCTTCCGGATGTTCTTCATGTTCACATGTGCTAACCTCCGGTGCCAAAGGGTGGACACTTCTTCTTTTCACATGAGACACTTAGCAAAAACATTAGTAGCACTTTTAAATGAAACTTGATAAATATTGTCAACTCTTGCTCCTACTAGTACCGTGTCCAAGGTGTCATTTTGTCTAACTAGACATTGACTTGGTTGGAAGTCAATTGTGTAACCCGTGTCACACAATGACTGACACTTAGGAGATTAAACTTCATCCCCTTGACTAGAAGGACATTTGAGATTCTAAGACATTCGGATATTTGAATGTCTCTTATTCCTATGACATTAAGGCTACCATTGTTACCAAATGATACATTACCTCTACTCTTCTTGTGAAATGTGGTAAACAATGATCTATCCCCGGTCATGTGTTTGGAGCATCCACTATCAACAAACCAAGTTGATAGATGCTCCCCCTCAATCATAACCTACACAATTCGAAAATATAAGTCTTAGGTACCCAAACCTTGGGACCTAAAGTATCAACTAACATGACTTAGACACCCATGCCTTGACAACTTTCTTTTGGGTTTTGGGTGTCCTAGATTGTCTCATGTCAGTCCTAGACATGAGAGATACAAATGAGGGTTCCTTAGGGCGGTAACCAATACCGGCCCTATTGTAGACTGCCCTTTGGGCATTGAGGATCATATCTAGGGTCTTAGAGCTATTTGAGAATTTCCCAAGAATATTCTTGAGCTTCTCAACTTCACTCTTCAATGAATGGTTTTCCTCCACTAACTCATTATCATGCAAATCACTAATTTCCTCAACCTTAGAGGATTTCAAGCTTACAATCTCATGTTTCAAAGATTTAATTTCATCTTCTAGTAATTCAACATGCAAGTCATCAATGTTATCATCCCTAGAAGCTTTCAATTGATCAATTTCTAATTGCAATGCTTTAACTTTGTTTTTGGATTTCTTAAGCATACTAGTTAAACATGCAATTGCTCTATAGCATTTTTCAAGCTCGGGAGAAGTTACCTCTTCATCATCCGAAGATGATGAAGCCTGTTTGCGGAGCTTGAAGATTCACACTGCTCTCCTCTCCAAGAGCCATGAGAGCCACTTGCCTTGTGCTCTTCTCCTCCTTTTCATCATCGGATGAACTAGAGGATGACTCATCCCAAGAAGCCTTCAAAGCTTTCTTCTTCTTCTTGGATTCTCTTCTTTTCTTTTGGATTTCTCCTCCTTCTTCTTAAGCTTCGGACATTCATTCTTGAAATGCCCTTTCCTACCACACTCAAAGCAAGATGCATTATTCTTATCAAGTTTGGATTCACTAGTGTTACCTCTTTTTGAAACGTCGGTCTCTTCGCATCATCCTCCTCACAAAGTTGCCATTTCGGATGAAGAGGAGCCGCTGCCATCTTCCTCGAATTGACTCGGATTCGGAAGAGGATGAAGATGATGAGACTCCTTCTCCTTCTTCTTCTCCTTCTTCTTCTTAGTGGTCCGGTCCCCTGCAACTAAGGCAATCCCCTTCTCCTTGGGGCCTTTGTTAGCCATTTCATGCAATTCCATCTCACAAAATAAATCATCTAATTTTACAATAGATAAATCCTTGGATACTTTGTAGGCATCCACCATNCCAGCTACACTGAACCTAACTGAACTCCCTGAGCTCCCTCAGCCAAGCTTCAGTCAGCAGCTTCAGTCCTGCATCCAGCCGTTGCAACCTGTGTGGAGAAAGAGACAAACCTGCTCCAAGGAAAGCTCTCTTTGACTTCTCCTTGAGTGTTTGAATCCTCCCCTGTCACCTGAAACTTAATCAGAGCATTAGAGCAGCAAATCAAACAGCATATCAAATATCAGAGAAAAGTGGCAGCGAATCGGTTGTGTTCAGACGCGATCAGAGTGTCTGACAATGCAATTTGAATTAAAGTGATCGGTCACCGGACCGATCAGAGAGCCTCCTGATCGGTCACCAGACCGATCAAGCTGGTCCCAGATCGATCAGGATTCGTCCTGATCGATCCCCAACGCTCAATCAGAAATCGCGATTTCTTTGAGATTCTCCGGACCGATCACCAGACCGATCCAAAGTCGTGGATCGTTCACCTGACCGATCCACCCTTATATTGGGCGATTTCTGAGTTTCGCAGGCTAAGCCTTCTGATCGGTCAACTGACCGACCAAGGATCTTCCTGATCGGTTAGCAGTCCGATCAGGTCATCCCCAAACCGATCAGGCTTCGTCCTGATAGATCTTAGTGAGGAGCCCGCGAAGCTGGATCGTTCACCAGAACGATCTGCACAGTGATCCTGATCGGTCAGCAGACCGATCAGGAGCAGTTCAGCAAGGGAACTCAACCTCATTGCTCACTCCCTGATCGGTCACCAGACCGATCAGGAGCCAGTCAATGGGTGAAACGCATACTCCCTGATCGGTCACCAGATCGATCAGGAGCAGCACAGTAGGTTCCCAACCTCACTGTGTGCTCCCTGATCGGTCACTCGACCGATCAGTCATCGCTGGATCGGTCACCAGACCGATCCACGAAGGAGCAGCGTGCCAGGATCCCTGATCGATCACCAGACCGATCCAGAGACTCAAACTCAGCCCTCCAAGCTAAGTTTCCATCCACCTTAGCCCTCCAAGCTAAGGATTTTCCATCTAACTCTCCAAGTTGGGAATTTGCACCTAATCCTCCAAGTTAGGACTTTTCACCTAGCCCTCCAAGCTAGGACTTTTCACCTAGCCCTCCGAGCTAGCACTTTTCACCCAACCCTTCCGAGTTAGAATATCATCCAACCTAGCCCTCCAAGCTAGGCACCTGACCCTCCAAGCCAGGACTTTTTCACCTAATTCTCCAGGATGAGAATTTGCACCTAACCCTCCAAGTTAGGACTTTTCACCTAGCCCTCCAAGCTAGGACTTTTCACCCAACCTTTCCGAATTAGGACTTTTCCAACACCTAGCCCTCCAAGCTAGGACTTTCCACACCTAACCCTCCAGGTTAGGATTTTCCAACATCATGCCTAATCCTCGATCAGGACTTAATCATAATCATCATAATCATCAACCTAAACTAAAATCGTTGTCAACACCAAAACAACAATCAGGGCCAGACTGCATCAACAGGAAGTTCACTTAAAGGGTTGCGTCCTTTGGTAAAATTGAAACCATGGTGTGCCCTTTGGTAATTTCTTATTGTAACGTACGCCCTTTGGTAAATTGCCGAAGATTCTTTTGTTTTGACATCCAAACATCCTCCAATCTCTTAGGGTACGATTGTTTGAGATTGTTCATACCCTTTGGAATATACATGGAAGGACTCATTATGGGTTCGATGGATTCATCATCAATATTTGGGACCGACAAGATAAAACATCTAATTAACTCTCCCCTCATAAAAAAAACTATTACAGATTCAAGATGACATTCTTGCTCACACTGTCCTCCTAGAGAGGCCCAAAGCATAGAGTTTTATCCCCGTGCGTAACTGACGACCCTCAAACCTATGATCTCGACCAAATCGATCAGACG
This sequence comes from Boesenbergia rotunda, assembly GCA_024364735.1. Taxonomy (NCBI): domain Eukaryota; kingdom Viridiplantae; phylum Streptophyta; class Magnoliopsida; order Zingiberales; family Zingiberaceae; genus Boesenbergia; species Boesenbergia rotunda. Next base: position 186,300 of record JAGFNQ010001721.1, read on the forward strand.
TCTTACCATCCGATCCAACCCGTGGGGGCAGAGCAAAAGGATGTTGCGAGTCATCAAGAGGTGGAGTCGACTTGCAAAGGCATAGGTCGACTTGGGCTATATCGTGTATGATTTATCTTATTTGATAAATTAGGAATCGGTATAATTTTGATGGTGATGTAACAACCATTAATATGTAGTTTAAATCTTTGAACATTTAGTATGTATCATTTTTTTCATGACTTAATAATATTTACTTTATATATCTTAAAAAATGGTTTCATTGATTGATTTGACTATGTTTGGGTCGTCCTCACTAATTAATGGTTATTAACAAATTAACACACAACCATCAATTAGAGATAAAACAGGACAACCAACAACCTTAATCTCTATATATACATGTATCACACACCTAGCTACCTCATCCCTCCCTCGATCAACTCTCTCATCGATCAACCTCCGATCGAGAGAGCCACTCGTCACCATGTCGAAGCTCTTGGCCCTCCCCACCCTCCTCCTCCTCCTCGCATCCGCCGCCGTCGACGCCCGCGTCATCAAACGCATGCAGCACCGCCGCGCCCTCTTCGACGTGGCCGCAGCCTGCAAAACCACGTCTTACCCCCTCCTCTGCCAGTCCCTCCCGGCGGACTCGGCCTCCCTCAAGGACCTCACCAGTGCCGTCGTCTCCGCGGCGGCGGATAAGGCCAAGGAGGCGAAGGCCGAGGCGGCGAAGCTGATGGAGGCGCCGGGGACGTCCAAGAAATCGATCCAGTCGCTGGGCACGTGCCGGGACAACTTCGACTCGGCCGTCGACAGCCTGCAGGGGGCGGCCAAGAACTTGAAGGCGGCGGCGGCGTCGCACGCAGACCTGATGAACAACCTCTCCGCCGCCTCCGCCTTCGTGGAAACATGCAACGACGCGTTCGACGAGTGGGGGTTGACGTCGCCGGTGGCCAAGGCGACGGAGCAGCTCGGGAAGTTGGTCAGCAATAGCCTTGACTTGGGTTCCGCCTTAAAATGAGGGACGAGATTAGCATCGCGCGATTTTTAAAGTAACTGGTTATCGCGGGCAGGGCTTGCAGGTCGATTTATGACATGAATTCGATTTTGCTATGATTGAGGAGTTTTTCGACATGGTTATTTATTAATAATAATAATATTATTATTAAGTATGTCTGATCTTAACCTTGTTTGTCATCTTATAAAAAAAAGATTTTTTAACCCTAATTTTCTTTGCTTGCTTTAAAAAAATAATATTTTTCTGAATGAAAAACCCACTAACATGAAATCTCGGAGAAAAATGAGATCGTAAAATTACACAATGATAATTTTATTATTACGTGGAGACTCCCTCAATATAATTTATTAACATATAAATTATAATTTTTATATCACTTAAATTATAATTTTATAGCCCTTATAATTTTAGTAGATTATATGATCGATCGATATAGTTTGATATAATACCTATAGTATCTTGGGATTGTAAAGACAAGTAATTTTATAAGATTTATACAAAAAAAAAATAAATTATGTGAAAGAGACCATTACACTGATTCTGTCTTCCATTTGGATCTTCAATTAGACAAGGAACTTGATAATACAAATAATTTACAATTCATTATCGATCAGATTTTATAAAATTAAATGTTGACTAGGTAGACGAATCTGGAATAATCAATTCGGCTCCATGAAAATTTTCCATAGATTATCAGGATAAATCAAGAAGCGCTCATGGTTGACGGTCTAGAAGCCCAACGTTCCAAAATTCATATTCTATTTGAATTTTTTTTTTATAAATACATCATAATTAAGGATCGAATCATAAATATTTAAAATAATGATCCACTACACTATAACCTCGGGAACAGATTTTATAAAGTTGCTGAACAAAAGTGGTTTGGTCGGTCATGCGCAATATTTTGCATGAAATGGCGTGCATTAAATTATGTCAAATAAATAGATGTTTGAACCTTTGCTAAAAAAATATATATATAGCTATATCTCATATCCAAATTAGATTTTTTTTAACTTTTAATTATTATTTTCAAACGAAACCACCTATAATTACAAGAGCAATATACGAACAGTTCGCGCATACAAAAAAAAAAAAGTACTCATGACAATTTTAACATTTCTCGGGTTGAGATCGCAAATAACCATTGGCAGATTCAGGATTAGGTGTTTATGGTTTTTTAAAGTGAGGTAAATGCACTAAAAATTTGTTGGGTATAGGTTAATAGAAAAGGAAGGATATTCTAGTGTGAATGAGATTTTAGTTTCATATTAAGATGATTAATAAGGTTTTTTCAATCAATCTCGGGACTCGATCACATGGAAGTTTTCCATCGACCGTCAGGGTAAATCAGGAAGCGCTCGTAGTGGACAGTCTAGAAGCCCAGTATCTCAGGATTCGCGCCCCATTTGGAGGAAAAATTTCTACAAATGCACCGTAGTTGGGGATCGAACCGCGGATGTCTAGGATAGCGACTAATCGCCCTACCGCTGCACGATAGCCCTGATGGCTTTAGTTTCATATTGAGAGTTTCAAGGTATATTGGTTAATTTGTTTAAATTGATTCACAAGCATGGGAGAGGTTCTCTCTCATGTATGGGTGTGTAGGGATACAAATCTAGGATCCGAATTTGTACTGAATTAAATTGACTCGTATGCGAGAATGACATGTGTGCGTCGAATGAAGAATCGGTCGAGACAAAATTTGTCCAAGTGAAAGATAATGGATGCATGCATCTGTAACCTCCAGACGTTTTGATCTGGACGGATTAATGAGAACCATCTTAACCTCGAAACACAGTCGAAAGAGGATAAATCTATTTTTAAAAAAAAATTATATTAAACAGATCTCAACAACATTTCATCTCCAACTCAGAAATCTTACCATCTCGGGCACTCTCCCGTAGATCAACTCAGTGAGTTGGGAATCCTAACGACTTGGACATCCATGATCAGTGGCTCCACGTAATCTCCGAAAGATATATAAAATCTCCCTTAAAACGTGGGCTGGTCAAAAGCTGATCACGTACGCTCATCATTTCCTAGCTCGCTCAGTGGAGGAAGGAATAAACCCGCATGTGCAGACGAATTCAAGCTTTAGGTGCTCTCTGTTGCTTTTCTTCAGAGCTTAGTTTTCTTTAATCTACAGTAACGAGCCTTTCAGTAAACAGATATCTCAAACTTGATTTTTAGACACAAAAGATCCAACAAAAAAGCTTCATTAATGAAATTCTCATGAGATTTATAAAATCAAAAAAGCTGAATAAAAATTCATGAATTATGGTAGAGGTGATTAGGTTTGAGATTTTTAATTTAAAAACAGTAATGAAAATTCAAATTTGTTCTTTTGTCTCCATATTGATATAATATATATGGAGTCATGTAATTGCATACTATGAATTGGATTAAAAAAGTTGATTTATAACTCTAATCATTGAGATAATATTTCAACAAATTTTTATATTATTGATGTGATTTATTATTTTGGATTTTGTCGGATGTCGCAATCTGCAAACAGAATTAGAATACGAGGCATGAGTGGTTCTATACGTACTCTAGAGCCGCCAAATCACTACTGGAATCGGAATGCTGTTCTTCCGTTGGGAAATCGAAGCAGTGCGTCTGCTCCACTCAAGATATCTAGATCCCTTTGTTCGGTGTTATTTTTGTCCTCGTAGGCTGGTTGGATTGGTAAGGCGTGTGACTATTTACAATGGAGATCTCAGGTTTGAGAGTCGTCAGTCGCACACGAGATAAAAATTTAGTCTGCTAGCTTAAATTTTTTCGGCCCCAGATGCCTTATCCCACTAGTAAAAATTGTAATTTACTCTCTCTGGGTACTTGTGGGGTCGGGACCAGAGAGCCGCTAAGATGACGGTTCCACTTTTTTTGCAATCGGTGTGATTGTGGCCCGGATTATTCCATTTTGTTCTGCGTACTTTTTGAGGTCTTGGAAAATAAACAAGGTTAAATTTTGTAGTGTTTAAATTTATTTAATAAAATAATTAGTCAAATCAAATCAAGTTGAGTCTATAATGAATAAAGCCATTGAAATCACTGGTCAAATTCGACTTAGTTTTTTTTAGCTTTAGCTTAGTTCAAATTTGATTTGGGTTTGATTTATTTAGATATTATCGAGCTTTTAAATCAAATTTATTGAAAGTTTTATAATTTTTACATTTAAAGTTTGTTGATTGACTATTGAATTTGATAATACAAAATTTATTGGTTCATTTTGAAAGTTTTTTTTACTTATTTAATATATTGATAGAGTTTTATTGATGAACATGTTGTTTATAAATGTTATTTATGAATATTATTCATAAATATTAATGAGCTGAACACATATATTTAAATTTATTTATTTAATTTAATAAATTATTTAAATTTATTATTTAATTGATGTTATATATTAAATAAACATAAATAAATTTATCACAAGTCGAAATTTAAACATATTTACAAACGTTTAATCCATTTACGACTCTAAGAAAGCAGTCGAAGAGTACAGAGAAGAGATTGGGACGGCAAAGTGTTGTGTGCATGAGTGGTAAGCATCAATGGAAGCTAAGTCCCCCACTTTCAGCATAGACTAAAAATTGAGTAAAAATCAAAAGGATATTTTTTTTAATTGAATAGTCAAAAGTACGCTCCATCTCATATTATTATTGATGGGATTTAACATCCCGATTTAACACGTGCCATAGAGAAGTTATGCATCAGGATCCATCGAACTTGGCTATCGAGGTTGGACTCCTAAGACTACTTCAGGAGGACAGACCCCCGAGATCATTCTAGGCCACAATCTCCCAAGACCACCTCGGGAGAACAGGTGCTCGAGGCCACCCCGGGAGGGCAGACCCCCGGGGTCATTCCGAATCGTAAGCTCCCTAGACCACCTTGGGAGGACAGGCGTCCGAGGCCATCCCCGGAGGGGATGCCCCAAGACCAACTCGGGAGAGCGAAGCTCGAAGATTAATACATCAGATAGCCCGACTTCAGATAGTTGTTCCTTTTTCCAAATCAGAAAAGTCGTCGGATAATAATTATCCGCTACACGAGATAATTAAGGCCTTAATAATGGTCGCGGTCGTTATCTAAAAGTTATAATATAACCGACGATCACGGGATGTAGAGGAAAACGTGGAGACACATGTGACCAAGCTCGCAGGTATATAAAGTGCTTCGGCACCCAGCTAAAAAGGGGGGGTACGCTTTCTGAACTCACACAAACTCTACTTCGTCATTGTCCTCTTGAGATAACTGTGATCCTTGACTTGAGCGTTGGAGTGGCCTCCGCCGAAAATCCTTCCGGTGTGTTCCCATTAATGCTCGTGTTGATCTCGTAGGGCGCAATCTCCTTCTCCCCGTCATCATCCTCGTGGGATGCGCTCTGGTGACTCACTGTCCGCGTCGATTCCTTCTGGAACAAGTTTGACGCCGTCTGTGGGAAACCTAATTGATCCGGGCGAGCGGTTTTTTATCAGGATGGTGAGCCCGGTCGGGGTTTACCCGGTTCGACTCGGTTTAGGGAGAGCAGAGGCCGGGGCAGGTAGAGTCTCAGTTCGAAGTCAAACTCACCCAGGGCCATCCACCCGAGGTTGGCCCCTTGGGAGTTGGGCACCCGAGGTCCGAAGCTCGGGGTCGGACACTCGAGGTCGGGGGCTCGGGGTCATACACCCGAAGTCGGACACTCGGGGGTCGATTACCCGAGGTCAGGAGCTCGGGGTCAGACACTCGAGGTCGGGGGCTCGAGGTCATACACCCGAAGTCGGACACTCGGGGGTCGATTACTCGAGGTCGGGAGCTCGGGGTCAGACACCCGAGGTCGGACGTTCGGGGGTCGGTTACCAGAGGTCAGTCATCCCTACGACATCTCAGGAGTTGAAGCAGGCAGATTGTCCATCATACCCAACCAGCCACAGCTGTCAGTCACGTGACCCGACCTGGTGGCTAGAGTAATAGAAGAGCCGCCTCCGCTGTCAGCGTCTGCCGATTCTATTTAAGAGGAAAAGATCTCCAACATAATCATTACCTGACAACGACGCCAAGCATTAATTGGATCAGGGGGGACAGCTTTGACAGATTGTCAGGCGGCTATGCCAGTCTCATTTCGCGACCGGAGTAATCATTAGCCCAATCTGACCTCTGATTGGCTCTTAATGAGACATGACATCTCGCATGACAGCAGGCTCATCTCCCCCTATATAAACCCCATTTGAGCTTCAGGAGAGGGATCACTGCCATTTTGCAACCACGCCACTACTCTGTGAGCCCCGTTTTGGTCCGAGCCGAGCGACTTGAGCCCTACCCTCATCCAAGCCCGACCCCAACCCCCCGAGTTGCAGCAGACCAGGTCGTCTTGGGCAGACCGAGTTATCCGATTGAGAACCGGTCTTCGCTTGTCGACAGGATCAAATTTGGCACCGTCTGTGGGAACATCAGCCTGATCGAAAGTCGAAGATGAGTGAATCCAACCGGGTGACCGTTACTCTCTCACAAGAGGACCTCGAGTTGCTAGTCAAAGCCAAAGCGAAAAAACTGGCCGCAGCACAACAGGCAGCCGCTCGACCAACTCAGGCGGGCCCAGCCGAGCACACTGCTCGTGTGGGCACTGAGGGAGGGGTTCGACAGGAGGACAATCCTCATTTCCACCGGGCGCTGTTTGGCCCGGCTGAAGGAGCAGGACAATCAGACCCCCATGAAGCTACATCCAGTCATACCAGAACTAACAAAGGGAAGGCTCCCCTTGTGCCGACCCCAACTGAGCGCACAGGGTTCCCCTTTTCCAGCCAGATCTTGCAGGAGCCCTTGCCTAAGCATTTCCGACTCCCGTCTATCACTGAATACGGGGGAGCTACTGACCCCGAAGAGCACTTAAAGAAATTTGAGAATGCCTCGATGCTACATCAATACCCGGATGGTGTTAAGTGCAGGGCCTTCCTGACCACCTTGGCCGGGCCAGCCCAGCGGTGGTTTGACAGACTTCCAGAAGGATCGATTAAGGACTTCTCTGATTTCAAAAGACTGTTCCTGCAGCATTTTGCCAGTAGCAAAAGGCATCACAAGACCAGCTTGAACTTGTTCACCATGAAGCAGGGCTCCAAGGAGCCCTTAAAAGCCTACATCAAGAGGTTTAACCAAGTTGCGCTGGATGTGCCCACCGCTACGTCCAAGGTGCTAGTCAGTGCCTTCGCGCAGGGCTTGCAAGAGGGCGAGTTCTTCAGATCCTTGATCCGAAACCGCCGAAGGACTTTGGAAGCCTTTTGGAGAAAGCCAGTAAATACGTGGACGTCGAGGAAGCACAAGACGCAAGGCGGCCGGAGGTCAGACCTACACGCGAGAATCCTCAGCAACATCAGAGAAATGTACCTCCTGGGGGGCCTCTCAGAAGCCCCAGAGCTATGGGACACCGACCAGGAGCCGAGAGGGGAATAGTTCAGCAAGTGGCCCAGGGTTGCATCCCGTCCAGGTGACAGCCCTACTGTTCTTTTCATAACAGCCATACACACGACCTTCAGGACTGCTGGCAAGCCGGTAGAGGTCGAGGTCGTACCGGTCGAGGAAGTCCCAGAGGAGCTCACCAAGGAGGTGGTCGAGGTCGGGGAAGAGCCCCGCCAAGCCAATCTGAGTCCCCTGCCCGACCGACCGCCCTTACCGCCAGACAGTTATTCCCGACCTCTGGCTCCACCGAGCACGGGAATGCCAGCGAAGAGCAAGCCAATCAACAGAATGCAGTGCACGGATCCATCAATGCGATTTCTGGTGGCCCCACCTATGGAGACTCCAACCGGGCGCGGAAATCCCAAGTCCGGCGCCTCGATATATATCAAGTGGATTGCAGTGCCGCCCAAGCTCAGGGGCCATAGATCAGTTTCGGCCCCTCGGATTTACAAGGAGTGGAAGTGCCTCATGAGGATGCTTTGGTCATCACGGCGATCATAGCTAACTATCAGGTCCACCGGACCATTGTGGATTTAGGAAGTTCTGTGAATATCTTATACTTGAAGGCATTCGAACAACTACAGATTGAAATGACTGAGCTGCAGCCCGTGGCCACACCCTTATTTGGATTCACGGGAAATGAGGTCCAACCGCTGGGCCAGATCAAGCTGGCAATCTCACTTGGCGAGGAACCCTTAAGAAGGACCAGGTGGTCTACCTTCTTGGTAGTGGACGCCCCCTCAGCCTACAATGCCATCCTGGGCCGACCAGTGTTGAACGAGTTCCGAGCCGTGGTGTCCACTTTCTACTTGAAGGTCAAATTCCTAGCGGGTGATCAAGTTGGAGAGGCTAAAGGAGACCAAAAGGTAGCACGTCGGTGCTAGGTAGACGACGTCCGAGTGGAGGTTAGTAAGTCCTTCCGAGCTGCGCCGGCTAATTGCAACATGGTGCAATCCTCTCAGCCCTCTTCCTGGGCTGATTTGATAGAAGAAAAGGAAGAGGTCCAGCTCTTGCCGGGCTGAGAAGAGACTCGGGTGAGGATAGCTCCCGGACTACCGACAGACCTACGACAACAGCTGATAGAATGTTTGACCCAAAACCAAGATGTGTTTGCCTGGTCCCAGCAGGATCTGAAAGGGGTCAGGCCCGAGGTCATGGAGCATAAATTACACGTATACCCTGACGCCCGACCAGTGAAGCAAAGAAAAAGAGACTTCAGCCCTGAGCAGAATAAGATCATCCAGGCCGAGGTGGAAAGGTTGCTGAAGGCAGGACACGTCCGAGAAGTGCAGTTTCCCGCCTGGCTAGCCAACGTGGCGCTGGTCTCCAAGCCAGGCGACAAGTGGAGGGTCTGCATTGACTTCAGGGATCTCAACAAAGCTTGTCCCAAGGATTGCTACCCCCTCCCTCGAATAGACCAGATGGTGGACTCTACCGCAGGGAGCGAGCTCATCTGTATGCTGGATGCCTACCAGGGATATCACCAAGTACCCTTATCCCGGGATGATCAAGAGAAGGTCAGTTTTGTCACAGCGGAGGGAACTTACTGCTACACTGTTATGCCCTTCGGACTCAAAAATGCTGGGGCGACCTATCAGAGGCTGATGAACAAGGTCTTCAGGGAGCAGCTCGGGAAAAACGTGGAGGTGTATGTGGATGACATCCTCATCAAGTCCCTCCGAGCCGCCGACCTGATAACAGATGTGCAAGAGACCTGCTGCACTCTCAGGAGGTATGACCTCAAGCTTAATCCAGCCAAGTGCCTGTTCGGAGCTAAGAGGGGTAAATTCCTCGGATACATCCTGACCGAACGGGGGATAGAGGCTAATCCAGGCAAAGTGAAAGCTCTGTTGGACATGCCTCCCCCAAAAACCTAAAAGAAGTCCAGCGCTTGACGGGGAGAATCACTGCCTTGTCCCGATTCATCTCCAGGTCAGCTGATAGAAGTCTGCCGTTCTTCAAAGTTCTGCGCAAAGCCACTAAGTTCTAATGGGATGCTGAATGCGACCAGGCCTTTGAAGAGTTGAAGACCTACTTGATCAGTCTGCCGGTGTTAGCTAAACCCGAGGAAGGGGAACCATTGTATGTTTATTTATCTGCTACTGAGGGAGCCGTGAGTGTTGTACTTGTAACCCAGAAGGAGACCGAACAGCAGCCGGTCTATTTCTTTGGGCACTTACTTAAGGAGGCCGAGTGTAGGTATACTACACTCGAGAAATTAGCTTATGTCCTTGTATTGATGGCTCGGCGACTGCGACCATACTTCTTGGCTCATCCTATCCGGGGTGCTGACCAATAGCACACTCGGGAGCGTGTTGATCAACCCTGAGGTATCCGGTCGGATGGTCAAATGGACGACTGAACTGAGTGAATATGATATCCAGTACCAACCCCGAACTGCGATCAAAGCTCAGGCCTTGGCAGATTTCCTAAGTGAACTCCATGCAGAGGAAGAAGAAGGGATATGGAAGATCTATGTAGATGGGTCAGCCACTCGGGCAGGGAGTGGCGTGGGAGTCTTGTTGGTCTCCCCTGACGGAAGCTCACTGCACTTAGCTGTACGCCTAGAATACCAGGCTACCAACAACTAAGCAGAATATGAAGCTCTTCTGGCAGGTCTACAAGCAGCCAAGCACGCGGGGGTTGCTCGGGTCATCCTGTACTCTGACTCCCAGTTGGTGACTCGGCAGGTGACCGGGCAGTTCGAGGTCAACGATGAAAAGTTACAAGCTTATGTGGAGGCTTACAAGCAATTACAAGCAGAGTCTCAAGAAGTCCAGATTTTACAGATCCCTCGGGGGGATAATGCCAAGGCTGACGAACTGGCTAGGTTAGCCAGTTCGGTCCATCCCTGGGTCTTCCGCAGACCGTCGCCTCAAGTCATGCTGGTAGCTCAGGTGGAAAGAGAAACAGAAATGGAAATACAAGGAGACTGGCGAGCCCCATTCATAACCTATCTGAAGGAAGGGACTCTTCCGGTCAGCTCGGAGCAAGCCAGGATATTCAAGATAAGGGCAGCCAGGTTTACTCTGATAGGAGACGCGCTGTACAAGCGAGCCTTCTCCCGACCACTGCTCAGATGCCTGGGAGAAGAAGATGCAGATTATGTGCTGCGAGAAGTACACCTGGGGTCCTGCGGAAACCACTCGGGAGGTCGGTCCATGGCTCGGAAGGTTTTACTAGCAGGTTACTTCTGGCCGACCCTCCAGAAGGACGCTGAGAGATTGGCCCTTTCCTGCCTTTCTTGTCAAAAGTACCAGAATCTATCGCACCGACCCGTCGAGATGCTGAGAGCTTCCACTGTGTCCTATCCTTTCGACCAATGGGGCATGGACATAGTAGGACCGTTCCCCAGGGCAGCCGGTCAGAAGAAGTTCTCTAGTGGCAGTGGATTATTTCTCTAAGTGGATTGAGGCAGAGGCTTTAGCCCGGATTACTGAACAAGCAGTGAAGAAGTTCTTGTGGCAGAATATCTTATGCCGATATGGCATACCGCACAAGCTGGTGTCAGATAATGGTCGGCAATTTTAGGGTCGGATAATAAGAGAGTGGTGCAAGGAGTTCGGGATCAAACAAGCCTTCACCTCAGTGGCATACCCCCAAAGTAATGGTCAGGCCGAGGTAGCTAACAGAGAAAATTTGAAGGGACTCAGAGCCAAGTTGGACCAGGTCTGTGGGACTTGGGTGGACGAACTGCCTGGTGTTCTATGGGCTCTCCGGACCACCCCCAAGGAAGGGTCGGGATGCACTCCCTTCCAGTTAGTATATGGTAGCGAAGTTGTGGTCCCCATGGAGGTCGGCTGCGAGTCTGATAGAAGACGTCTATACGGGGAAGACAATGCAGAGAAAAGACGGGCAGAGTTAGACCTGATTGAGGAGGTCCGAGCTAAGGCTTCAGTCCGCATGGCCGCTTACTAACAGAGGATGCGGCGCCAATACAATCAAAGAGTTATACCCCGAAGTTTTCAAGTGGGTGATAAAGTATGGAAGAGGATCAAGCCAGTGGGAGATGTAGGCAAGTTGGACCCTCAGTGGAGTGGCCCTTTTCTGGTGACTAAGGTGTTGGGACCGGGTGCATGTTGACAAGGATACGGGTTCGTAAAATTTTAAATTTTTACGTGCAGCGGAAGAATTAGCATAAAATAATTTCCTAAATTATTTTAACCTCGTATCTAGCATGCAACCATATGATGTGTGGACATGATCACAAATTAAAACTTTGCGGAAAAGTAAACTAATTTACTTAGTACCTCACGTAACTTGAAGTAAGGGACGAGATCCAACCGTAGCGTCCCTTGGAAGCTCCGCCTCTATTCGCGTCCACGCCGAGTTCTCTTCGGGATGACTTCGCAAAGTCACGAGTTTTGTGCCGACGAGAACTACTAGATTCTCTATAGGCACAACTAGAAGATCAAGAGAGAAGATAGGAAACTAACCACCAAGAATCGGAATCCAAATTCCGGGAAGGAAGGAGATGCGATCCGCTTCTTCTTCTTCGAGGTCGTCTTGGTGGATGAAGCTCACGCCCACCTTGGGAGTTTCGCCGGCCCTAGGGGAGGAGAGAGAGCCGGCCCTAGAGAGAGAGGGGCGCCGGCCCTAGAGAGAGAGAGAGGCATGTAGAGAGAGAGAGAGAGGGAGCAACTAATCTCTTGATTAATTGATTGGGAATTCAAGGCTTGCCTTTGGTTCCTTATATAGTTGCTTCTCCCTTGCCAAGTCTCCTCTTTAACGGAATTTTTCATAAGAAATTTATCCTATAAATTCTCTTATTAATTATTCCGTTTAAGCCAAGTTTTATTATAACTAACTTTATAATAAAACAAATACCTTTTCTCCTTTAATTATGGAATAAAATTTTATAAGAAATTTATAATTCTTCTTTATTATGAAAAATCAATTCATAATTGATTTTATAAAATTAAAATAAACCATTCCATGGATCATTTTAATTTCCATAAAAAGAATAAATTTTCATAAATTTATTTATATAAATTTCTTTATACAAATTTATTTATCTATAATTTATAAAACAAATCGCGCTAGATTTATTTTATTAATTAAACCAAATAAATTGGTTTCTCCCCATGATGGTGGCCGGCCAAACCAAAGGGGTTTGGCACCCTCTTTGGCCGGCCAAACCGAGCCGAACCATTCGCGAATTAAACTCATTTAATTCGCCCAATAAGCCTTCAAAAGACTTAGCCATTTTTAGCTTCCGTTGCACCTCTGATTAGCTCAGATTCGACTTATTTCTCTTGATCAGAAAATCCAATTTTCAACTCGTTTTAAATCCCTCGGATTACTCGTAGTGCGTGTGACTAAATAGGCTTTCGATTTATGTTGGCCATCTATAATCAACCATTTATAGAACGGTCATGAGTGGCACCTAGTAGTACATCATGACCCCCAATTAATCGAAAGATCAACGGTTGACCTCAGAAGTAATTCTGAAACCCTTCAGCAACTCTAATAAATCGTGCCCCATTCCCTTCACCATCTTATACCCACTTGGTTCAGGACATGGTCTGTTTGTGTCAGTCCCCACTAGGCTGACTACGTCACACCTAGCCCAAGTAGTGTCTTTCTCGTCCTTTGGATTTCTAATTACTCTCATGTATTTAAGAGACTCGCACTCTAAACATGATATGCTCTGGCCAGAGGCTTTGAGTAACAATCCGACGATAGGCCTGGGTATACATCTCCTCGCAAGGAGTGGTGAATCCTTTGTAGGCTGCTCAAACATCTTCGGGCACTTCGGCTTATACCCAATCATCCTGGGTCCACACCTCCTAGGAGATGCTTGCTTAAGATGTTAAAGTATAAGTCTCCATAACCAAGATGACTTGAACACCGCAAGTCAAAGGAACATCGCACTTAAGCCGCAGTAAGAACTTCATTGACATATCTTTATAGATTACCATATGAAGTTTTACAGCTAGTCACTCCAATGAACTAGTTCCCTTAACTAGCATCCATGTTTATCTCCAGACATCCCAATGTCACCAGCCAGTGAGAATCAGCTGATTAGAGAATAACCCATGCTAGTCTCAACAGAATTGATAGTGTCCGTATTTATCAATTCATCGACTAGGGATATTTTCAATACTTCACAATTGCACATTTAGAGATAATCACTAGTTGTGATCCCATCACAAATTCTCTTATGCTGTGAATTGTATTGCGGACATTCAGTAGATGAGTTTAAGATCCCAATCAAATACACAATCATGTATACTCAAATAGTGAATTATCATTTATTAAAATAAATGTTTACAATCATAAGGCGATTGCCTTAGGACACTTCTCTCATATCACTAGCAAACTCCCACTTGGCCTAATGCCAATCGCTACGGTATTCAATACCACAGGCTCTAACATGACCCTCAAACTTGTTTTGAGGTAAGGCCTTAGTTAAAGGATCCGCTAAATTCCTTTCAGTGGGAATTTTCTCAATTTGTATGTCATTCCTACTTATAATCTCTCTGATCAGATGATAGCGGCGAAGCACATGTTTGGATCGCTGATGAGACCTTGGTTCCTTTGCTTGTGCAATAGCTCCATTGTTGTCGCAGTAAACCGGCACTGCTTCATCAATGGTTGGAACCACGCCAAGTTCGGAGACGAACTTCTTGATCCAGACTGCTTCCTTTGCTGCTTCCGAAGCTGCGATATATTCCGCTTCCGTGGTTGAATCCGCTACGGTGTCTTGTTTGGAACTTTTCCAACTTACTGCGCCTCCATTCAAAGTGAATACGTATCTAGACTGCGATTTGGAGTCATCCTTATCTGTCTGGAAACTGGCATCTGTATACCCACGTATTACCATATCTCCTTCTCCATATATTGGGAACACATCCTCAGTTCTTCTTAAGTACTTAAGGATTGTCTTGACAGCCGCCCAATGATCTATTCCTGGATCCGACTGGTATCTGCTTGTGACGCTCAAAGCATACGATACATCGGGCCTTGTACATAACATAGCATACATGATAGATCCTATCGCGGATGCATAGGGAATCTTATTCATGCAAATCCTCTCGTCTTCTGTGCGCGGACACATAGACTTTGAAAGGTTGATCCCATGCCTGATGGGAAGGTAACCTTTCTTGGATTCCGACATGCTAAACCTTTTTAGCACTCGGTCTATATATGTAGACTGCGAAAGACCAAGCAACCGTTTTGATCTATCTCTATAGATTCTAATCCCAAGGATATAGGTTGCTTCTCCCAGGTCTTTCATGGAGAAAGTTTTGGACAACCAAATTTTAACTGTCTGTAATACTGATATATCGTTTCCTATAAGTAATATGTCATCGACATATAATACTAGGAATACGACTGCACTCCCACTAACCTTCTTGTACACACAAGGTTCGTCAGGATTTTGTGAGAAATCAAACTCTTTGATTGTCTCATCAAAACGGATATTCCAGCTCCTGAATGCTTGCTTCAGTCCATATATGGATCGTCGAAGCTTACATACTTTGGTTTTATCAACCGATGTGAAACCTTCAGGTTGTATCATGTATACATCCTCAAGCAGGTTTCCATTAAGGAAAGCTATTTTCACATCCATTTGCCATATCTCATAATCATAATGAGCTGTTATGGCTAGGAGCATCCGAATGGACTTACCTTCCATGTCGGTTTTCTTCTTGAAAACCCACTTGCACCCTATGGGCTTAATGCCTTCAGGTGGGTTAACCAAGTCCCATACTTGGTTTTCGTACATGGAATCCATTTCCGACTTCATGGCTTCAAGCCATTTTTCCTTTTCTGAACTTTTCAGAACATCTTCATAACTGATAGGTTCATCATCGCTTATGAGTAACACGTCGTTCGATTCACTTACGAGAAATCCGTATCTCTCTGGAATATTGCGTGTCCTATCAGTCCTACGAAGAGGTGGTGTTGTTTTAGGTTCAACTGATAGCTCATCATTATGAGTTATCGGTTGTGGGTCTAGACTAGGTGTCTTTGTAATGTCTATTGGAGTTTCTTGAACTTCATCAAGTTCAATGCCACTCCCACTGTTTTCTTGTAAAAGAAATTCTCTTTCCAGAAATACAGCATGCCTTGAAACAAACACCTTTTGTTCCAAGGGATGATAGAATTGGTAACCCTTCGTTTCCTTAGGGTATCCAATAAATAGACATTTATCAGACTTAGCATCCAATTTGTCTGATACAGTCCGCTTCACATAAGCAGGACAACCCCATATCTTAAGGTGAGTTAAGTGAGGTTTCCTACTATTCCATATCTCATATGGAGTAGTAGAGATTACCTTGGTCGGGACTCTGTTTAGCAAGTAAACAGCTGTCTTAAGTGCATAGCCCCAAAAGGACTTTGGAAGAGTTGCATGGTTCATCATGGATCTTAACCATGTCCATCAAGGTTCGGTTACGCCTCTCAGATACACCATTATGCTGTGGTGTATACGGCGGAGTCCATTGAGACAATATCCCATTGTCCCTAAGATAATCTTGAAACTCTTGACTCAAGTATTCACCACCCCGATCGGATCGAAGTATCTTAATACTTTTGCCAAGCTGTTTCTCTACTTCATTTCTGAACTCTTTGAATTTCTCAAAAGCTTCAGATTTGTATTTCATCAAGAACACATACCCGAATCGTGAGTGATCATCGATAAAGGTGATGAAGTAGCTATAGCCTCCTTGTGCAAGAGTTGACATTGGTCCACATACATCAGTATGTATTAGACCAAGCAATTCTCCCACTGGATTACCTTTTCCGGAAAAGGGTAATTTGGCCATCTTGCCTTTTAAGCATAATTCGCATTTATCAAATGAACCGGGTTCAAATGATTCCAGAATTTCACATCGGTGTAATTCGGTCATGCGTTTCTTACTTATATGGCCAAGACGACAATGTCACGTATAGGAGTCTATTCGATTATCTATTCGAGCACGTTTATTGCTAACTTCGATATTGAAAATGTCACCGGATAAATCTAACGTGTAGACACCATTGCATAAAGTTCCAATCCCATAAAGAACACCATTTAAAGTTATGTAACAACAATTATTACTAAAAGTTAAATGGTAACCCTTTTCATTCAAACATGAAATAGATACAATGTTCTCTATTAACGAAGGAACAAAATAACAAAATAGAGTGACATTCAATAACGAAGATACCTGAAGAGGATGGGGCATCGGATGCCTTCTTCTTCAAGGACTCAAGATAAACCTTGCAGTTTCTTCGCCAGTGACCCTACTTGTCATAGTGATGGCAAGTGCCTTTTGGGGTCTTTTCAGTCTTTTTGGCCTTTTTCTTCTTTCCTTTATTCTGTTCTTTGGCCTTCCTCTTAGAACTTTTCTTCGAGAAACCAACTAACAGTACCGTCTTCTGATCCTGCTTTACAGAAGGCTCAACAGCCTTCAGCATGTTGATTAACTCAGGAATGGTAGTTTCCAGCTTGTTCATCCGATAGTTCATCACAAATTGTGAACAACTTTTGGGCAAACAATTCAGAATTAAGTCAATACTTAGTTCATGATCCATTGCAAAACCGAGTGTGCTCAGTCGCTCAATGTACCCCAACATCTTTAACACGAACTGTGAAGCAGAAGTGCCTTCTTGCATCCTGGAGGTGAAGAGGAGTCTGGAGACTTCGAACCTTTCGGATCTCACCTGCTCTTCAAATAACTCATTAAGATGGAAGATGATGGTATAAGCATCCATATGCTCATGTTGCTTCTGCAGCTCAGGTACCATAGAGGCCAGCATGATGCAACTCGCAAGTTCAGAATCGGTCACATGTTTCTGATAGGCCAACAATTGGTCTGGAGTTTCATTTTCTGGAGGACGGTCAGGAAGTTGATTTTCAAGGACATAAGCAAGCTTCTCCGCCTTGAGGACTATCCTCAGGTTTCGAAGCCAGTCCATGAAGTTTGGCCCAGTCAGTTTATTGGTGTCCAAAATGGAACACAAGTTTAGAGAAGACATGATCGAGTGATTAACCTAGAAATACAAATTGAGCTTATGTGAGAAGATTGATTAAAGAATGTATCAACATACATTAATAAAATCCTATTTATTTTTCAAATTGAATAACCCTTTTTATCAATTCGGGAGATGGTAGGAACATCTCCAAATAGGTTGATATCCAACCACAGATAAGAACCACCATGGCTGTGGCCATCAAGTTATTCTTAGCTGTGAAGGTAGGTAATTATACCGATTACATATCACATATATGTAACTATCACTTTATGCTATCAACTAATTGAATGTTTGCATAAATCATTGGGTTGTTAACTCATTAACAAGTATGCAACATTATACATAGCACCCAACTGCACCTCTCTTTACATCGACCTTGGCTGTGGCACAACAAATCGATGCTCCAAGCTTAAGGCTGACCCATTAATCAAGAAATAGTTTTAATATGGTTGGAGCTCATTCAACCGTTTAGTCAGGCTTGGATGTGTCCAACAACCAAAACTAAGGATTGACCTCTGACTCTAACTACATTATTCGTAAACTAATTCCATGGTTTGAACATGTTGAGGTTCAAGTCGGGCATAGATGTGTCCATCAACCCAAACGAGAAACAAAACTCCGATTCTAACCATATTAATGGAAGGTGTTGGCCTTAATATTTTGTAAGGGGTTTTGGGTCTCATCTTTTCTAAGCACATTCATGACATATGTCATGACTAACGATTTTCTTAATAAAGTATGTATGTGACTTAAGTTATCAAGTCTCATTAATTGAATTAGGAACCGGATTTCCTAATTCTAATTTCATACTTTATTAAAGGAATTGTTTTGGGAAACAATTTCCTAAATTGTCATAATCAATTTCGGAAATAATATGTTTAAGACTTTGATTTCTCTAAATCAAATCTTATTAAATTAAGAGACAATTCCCTTAATTCAACCACATATTATTTTCATGAAAATCTCATTTAAGTAAACTCTATAGGAAACCATTTTCCTAATTAATTTTGGAGACAACAATATGTAAGAGCTGTTGGTGCAGGAAGCACCAGATCGAACCTTGTTTTGATATTGGCAAAGGATTCAAAGTTAAGGGTTGTTTTGTATCTAACAATGCTGCTTGAGTGTGCAGGAAACCAAGTCCTAGCGAAGGGATGCTAGGCACCTGACGATGGGCTGTCAGGAAACCAAGTCCTGGCGAAGGGCTGCTGGGCAAAAACCAAGTCCTGGCGAAGGGCTGCTGGGCGAAACTCAAGACCTGGCGAAGGGCTGCTGGGCAAAAGTCCAACTGGAGGATCCGGTTGGCACCAGGTAAAACTCTCCCGAGAGGAGTAGGTGAGGACGCGTTCCCCTCGAGGGAACATTAGGCGTCGGTTCGACCTAGGACTCCATTTTGGAGATCCAAAGTCATAACCAAGACAGCTAAGGCTGTTTTAACTAACTTATTATTTGCTGTTTTGGACTAACCCTGGATGCAGGACCGAAGGACTGTGTTTCTGCAGCTCAGAGAGCCTCAAAGGAGTGAGGCCGTAGCTGAGCAGGGCGCCCCGGATGTGTCGGGCGCCCCAGAGTCAACCCAAAGTCAGCAGAGAGGTAAACGCCCCGACAGCAGCGCAATTGGGGGCGCCCCGCGTGTGTCGGGCGCCCCGCATGTCGGGCGCCCCGCGTGTCTCGGGCGCCCACTGTGCCACGCCACTGAAGGCTGCTGCAGCTTACTCTCGCGAAGCCCTGAAGATGACGCTTTGACCGGTCAACCGGGCGCCCCGCGCGCGTCGAGCGCCCCGGTCAAAGCTGATCCCCAAGATGAAGAGATCAGCCTTGACCAGAGGGCTCGCCGGATCAAGAGCCACGTGGGGGGCGCCCCGAGCATGTCGGGCGCCCCCTGCCCTATATAAAGAGGGCCTCGACCCTCTTCTTGAACAACCAATTCCTTCGACAATTCTACGCTCTTCTGCTTCCACGACACGCTCCAGAAAGCTGCCAACTCAAGCCGACGACGTCCTGCTGCTCCAGAGCTTCAATCTTCACCGGACGTCGGTAACAAGAGTTGTATTCAAGTTTACGAGAATATTTTTATTATTATTTGTGTGTAAACTTTTGCGAACTTATAGAATTACCCGCAGAAAACGGTCAACGACCGTGGGCCTTGGAGTAGGAGTCGACCCAGGCTCCGAACCAAGTAAACCGGCTGTGTTTGCGTTGTTGTGTTCTCTTTTCTTTCCGCTGCGCACCCGCTCTTTTTAAATCCGAACGAATTGCGACATTCACCCCCCCCCCCTCTCTCGCATTTCTCGATCCAACAAGAGCATCACCTCTTAAATCATATTTTATTTATGGATTTAATTAATTACAACAAATCGTTTTCTAAGGGTGGCTCCCCGAGGCTCAGATACCCAAAGAAAAGTAATTTGTCGTAAATCCAATTTGGTCCGCTTCGGAAGCGCAACCAAATTAAACATGACAATTTCATTTAAAATTGGGAAATTACAACAACTAACTTTAATTTGGGTGGCTCCCCGAGGCACTCCCCAAAGTAAAGAATTTTGTTAATAATTTAAATCCCAATTTGAATTTAATTGTCAATTAACGTTCCATAAATTTGTCTAGACTTTCTTGAAAGAAAGTGCCCAAAATTGCAAGATTTCATAATAGGTTTTCAGAATAATTGTAAGTTTCTGGTACAAAGAAAACTTACATATTTCCAAAATTTGAAAATTTCTAAAATAGAAAAATTTCCAAAATTGGAAAGTTTCCAAAGATGGGAAGTTTTCATAATTATCATAAAATTTCAGAAACTAGGATATTTCAAACGTTTGCGAAATTTCATGAGGATTTCCAAACTTTGAAATTCCTAAATCTAAAATTTATTATAATTGGAAAGTTTCCATAATTGAAAAATTTTCCAAAATTGAGATCATGACAAAGTTTTCCGCAAAACAATTTTATGATTATGTCGAATACTAACCGGCTCTGATACCACTGTTGGGACCGGGTGCATGTTGACAAGGATACGGGTTCGTAAAATTTTAAATTTTTACGTGCAGCGGAAGAATTAGTATAAAATAATTTCCTAAATTATTTTAACCTCGTATCTAGCATGCAACCTTATGATGTGTGGACATGATCACAAATTAAAACTTTGCGGAAAAGTAAACTAATTTACTTAGTACCTCACGTAACTTGAAGTAAGGGACGAGATCCAACCGTAGCGTCCCTTGGAAGCTCCGCCTCTATTCGCGTCCACGCCGAGTTCTCTTCGGGATGACTTCGCAAAGTCACGAGTTTTGTGCCGACGAGAACTACTAGATTCTCTATAGGCACAACTAGAAGATCAAGAGAGAAGATAGGAAACTAACCACCAAGATCGGAATCCAAATTCCGGGAAGGAAGGAGATGCGATCCGCTTCTTCTTCTTCGAGGTCGTCTTGGTGGATGAAGCTCACGCCCACCTTGGGAGTTGCGCCGACCCTAGGGGAGGAGAGAGAGCCGGCCCTAGAGAGAGAGGGGCGCCGGCCCTAGAGAGAGAGAGAGAGGCGTGTAGAGAGAGAGAGAGAGGGAGCAACTAATCTCTTGATTAATTGATTGGGAATTCAAGGCTTGCCTTTGGTTCCTTATATAGTTGCTTCTCCCTTGCCAAGTCTCCTCTTTAACGGAATTTTTCATAAGAAATTTATCCTATAAATTCTCTTATTAATTATTCCGTTTAAGTCAAGTTTTATTATAACTAACTTTATAATAAAATAAATACCTTTTCTCCTTTAATTATGGAATAAAATTTTATAAGAAATTTATAATTCTTCTTTATTATGAAAAATCAATTCATAATTGATTTTAAAATTAAAATAAACCATTCCATGGATCATTTTAATTTCCATAAAAAGAATAAATTTTCATAAATTTATTTATATAAATTTCTTTATACAAATTTATTTATCCATAATTTATAAAACAAATCGCGCTAGATTTATTTTATTAATTAAACCAAATAAATTGGTTTCTCCCCATGATGGTGGCCAGCCAAACCAAAGGGGTTTGGCACCCTCTTTGGCCGGCCAAACCGAGCCGAACCATTCGCGAATTAAACTCATTTAATTCGCCCAATAAGCCTTCAAAAGACTTAATTTTTAGCTTCCGTTGCACCTCTGATTAGCTCAGATTCGACTTATTTCTCTTGATCGGAAAATCCAATTTTCAACTCGTTTTAAATCCCTCGGATTACTCGTAGTGCGTGTGACTAAATAGGCTTTCGATTTATGTTGGTCGTCTATAATCAACCAATTATAGAACGGTCATGAGTGGCACCTAGTAGTACATCATGACTCCCAATTAATCGAAAGATCAACGGTTGACCTCAGAAGTAATTCTGAAACCCTTCAGCAGCTCTAATAAATCGTGCCCCATTCCCTTCACTATCTTATACCCACTTGGTTCAGGACATGGTCTGTTTGTGTCAGTCCCCACTAGGCTGACTACGTCACACCTAGCCCAAGTAGTGTCTTTCTCGTCCTTTGGATTTCTAATTACTCTCATGTATTTAAGAGACTCGCACTCTAAACATGATATGCTCTGGCCAGAGGCTTTGAGTAACAATCCGACGATAGGCCTGGGTATACATCTCCTCGCAAGGAGTGGTGAATCCTTTGTAGGCTGCTCAAACATCTTCGGGCACTTCGGCTTATACCCAATCATCCTGGGTCCACACCTCCTAGGAGATGCTTGCTTAAGATGTTAAAGTATAAGTCTCCATGACCAAGATGACTTGAACACCGCAAGTCAAAGGAACATCGCACTTAAGCCGCAGTAAGAACTTCATTGACATATCTTTATAGATTACCATATGAAGTTTTACAGCTAGTCACTCCAATGAACTAGTTCCCTTAACTAGCATCCATGTTTATCTCCGGACATCCCAATGTCACCAGCCAGTGAGAATCAGCTGATTAGAGAATAACCCATGCTAGTCTCAACAGAATTGATAGTGTCCGTATTTATCAATTCATCGACTAGGGATATTTTCAATACTTCACAATTGCACATTTAGAGATAATCACTAGTTGTGATCCCATCACAAATTCTCTTATGCTGTGAATTGATTGCGGACATTCAGTAGATTAGTTTAAGATCCCAATCAAATACACAATCATGTATACTCAAATAGTGAATTATCATTTATTAAAATAAATGTTTACAATCATAAGGCGATTGCCTTAGGACACTTCTCTCATATCACTAACATAAGGCACTGGGGTCGGGAGCTTATTACCTGCAAGGCGCTCAAGGGAAGCAGCTGGGAAGGCCCTGGAGTGTCGTACACTTGAGAATGTACCGTGAGGAGAGTTAAGTGAGCTAATCCTTGTACTTGTAGGCAAAATGAAAATGTGTTAGAAGAACTCGAAGCCTATAAAAAAGCGGATCCTGCGAGTTATAAGTGGGCACGCTCCCACGCACCCACCGGACTCGGCGCCGATCGGGCGTGGCTTCCCACGTTCGGTCGGGCCCGGTCGGGCGTGGCGGTCCACGCACGATCAGGGTAAGTCGGACGGTGTCCAGACTCTTGCTAAGGCAAGTTATAAGTGGGCACTCTCCCACGCTCCCACCGGACTCGGCGCCGATCGGGCGTGGCTTCCCACGTTAGGTCGGGCCCGGTTGGGCGTGGCGGTCCACGCTCGATCAGGGTAAGTCGGACGGTGTCCAGACTCTTTCTAAGACAAGTTATAAGTGGGCACTCTCCCACGCACCCACCGGACTCGGCGCCGATTGGGCGTGGCTTCCCACGTTCGGTCGGACCCGGTCGGGCGTGGCGGTCCACGCTCGATCAGGGTAAGTCGGACGGTGTCCAAACTCTTGCTAAGACAAGTTATAAGTGGGCACTCTCCCACGCACCCACCGGACTCGGCGCCGATCGGGCGTGGCTTCCCACGTTCGGTCGGGCCCGGTCGGGCATGGCGGTCCACGCTCGATCAGGATAAGTCGGACGGTGTCCAGACTCTTGCTAAGGTAAGTTATAAGTGGACACTCTCCCACGCACCCACCGGACTTGGCGCCGATCGGGCGTGGCTTCCCACGTTCGGTCAGGCCCGGTCGGGCGTGGCGGTCCACGCTCGGTCAGGGTAAGTCGGGCGGTGTCCAGACTCTTGCTCGAGGGAATTGCGAATCAGCACATTTATGTAACATCTACCGCCTGGGTATGTCTGCCCACATTCAGATAGACAGAGTGAGTATTTAGTTGACCTGACAAACCCAACGAGAACGAATAAGAGCACACCAGGTCGCTCGGCCTAGCCACAGAGGTCAGCCGAGAAGGAGTAAGCGGGAAAGCCAAGAGGTCGACCTGACCAAGTAACATAGTCGAGGCCGAGGACCGGTCGGGTAAAGCCCTTTATAGCTCAAGTGTTCCAAGCAAGCAACACTTAGCGGAAACTTCTAGCCTGACCTGAAGTGATGCATCCTACACTAACAGGTCAAGTGTCCCGAGCAGTCTATACTTGGCGAAATTTCGCCGCCCCACCTATGGCATCAGCCCTGGGTAAGTAGGTCGGGTGCGCCAGATAAACAATAATCCGTAGGAATTTCGAGCATTATAAACAACTGAGTAAAAGGGGGGACTGGGTCCCTTACAAAATTAGGCCTTAAAGGTCGAGTCGAGTAGCCAGACATCATTACAAAATTGTGAAGGAAAAAGCTTAAAGTCCGAATGAAAGCAGGCCGAGTGACAACTCGGGTAGAAGGATTGAAGGGCGAGCTAAGTAAATTTGGGAAAGGCATCTGGGGGGATCGTGGCCTTGATCAGAGTGGGCTTCACCACGTTGGGAGGCAGGTCGGCAGGGAGATGGCCGGCTTCCGTGAGCTGCTGTATTGCGCCCTTCACCCCGTACATGATCATACCCACGGTTCGCTTAGTCACTTGCTGAAGGAAGGGCTGTGATTGGATATAGGCCAAACGGGATTGCTCGATTCGAGCTGGCTCCCCAGACTTATAATCGGCCAGCTCCTTCTTCAGTCGAGCGGTCCTGGCCTCTTGGTCTTTAAGTTGGGCGTCCTTAGCCGCTAGTCCTTTCTCGGTACTCACTAGCTGGGCTTCCAGAGCTTGGAAAGCTTCTTTCTGGGTCGTGAGCTCTATTTCCTTGTTCTTCAGGGCCAGGAGAGTCTGCTTGTGAGTGGTGGATACCTCCTGTAGCTGCCGTTGCATGCCTAGGACCTCATTGGTTTTTCTGTCCAAGTCCAAGCGGGCCCTGGTTTCGAGAGTGATAGCGGTTTTCTTCGAAGCCTCAGCAGCTTCTAGCCGGGTGGCAAGTTGATCTATTTCACGAGTCGAGGCTGCCAACACCTCGTGCGCTCGTTCCAGACGGATGTCACCCTCCGCTAATTGCATTCGGAGGGAGGTTATCTCGTCTCGAAGTCGAGTCTGAGCCTCGTCGCCGGTCGGGAGGGTGCACTGAGTTAATTGATGCTCTAAGTTCTTTATTTTGTACTCAGCTGCCCGGCGTTCTCTAGCGTTCACTACCAAGGCCTTAGTAACCGCTTGGCCCCCGACCCACAGCTGCACAGAGGCGGGGATTGTAAGAAGAGAATGAAGAGGACAAAGGATAGGGAAAGATATACCTTAATCATGTCCATGGCAAAGTTGTTGGCTAAACTGAAGGGACTCCGTCCTTCGGTTAACTCCAACCCTTGGTCCCAGGCCGCGGACAGATGACCGTGCAGGTTAACTGGTTGAGGTTCGACCCTCCGAAGCAAGACGGTCTCAGAAGGAAGCAGCACCTCTACCGGAGCTCGAGGGAGGTCATGCATGGATAGGAGGGCGGCGATGGCTTCTTCGCCAATAGGGTCAACAACGGCCGCCGGGTGAGGAGTGGTCGCTGGGTGAGGGGCGGCCGAGCTGGAAGCTAGGTCACCTGGTCGGGGTAAGCCCGAGCTAGGGAGAGAGACCTCGGGTCAGGGAGTACTTGAGGACGGAGCGGAGGTCCCCAGGTGAGGAGAGGCCGAGCAGGAGGTTGACAGCCGAATCCTAACTCGACCGAGCGGAGGAGTTGGTAGATCAGGCGCTCCACCAAGCTGGGCTCGAGCAACGGAAGCGCTGGGAGAAGCAGCCTCCCGAGGACGTTTTTTCTTTTGGGACACCCGGGAAGAGGATGGACCCGCGGCAACAGTCGGCACTTCGGCCTCCGCAGGGACCTCTGGGAGGTCCTCCTCAATGCTCTGGGCCAACAAGTCGAGCTCCGAGTCACTCCCCGTCGCGCCTAGTTGCTCGGAAGCCTTCGCTGCGCGTACAGGAGGCACATTCCTACTTGCCAGTAGCTCGGCCGCTCGGGCATTCAAGGCTTCTTCTTCCAAGGCCAACTCATCATCCATGAGGGCGTCCATCAGAGCCTGGGCTGTAGTTCAGAAAGAGTTTTAGTTAGCATTAAAAGACCCTTAGGTAAAATGGATATTTACCGTAGGTGCCTGGCAGCTCCGCTGGGATCTGACTCAGCCGACAGATATAAAGCACGGCCTCGCTCAGCAGTTTGCCGGCATGAAAACGACGTCCTCCAATTTTAGAAAAGGCCGATCGAAAGCCAGGGTCGGCACGATACTTTCGGGGAGCAGCAGGGTGGTCGGGTAACTCCTCTAGCCAGTTAGTGGGCCAGGACGCAGGCGGGGTGGCACTTATGTAAAAAAAGTGGGATTTCCATCCCTTGTTCGAAGAAGGAACCTTATCTAGAAAGGCTGTATTAACCCTGGCTTGAAAAAAGAAACAGCCGGGCTCTTGCATTTTAAGGTAGAAGAAGAGATGGAAGACCCTGGGGGTAAGGGGAACTCGGAAGGACTCAAAGATGATCACCGTGCCGCACAGGATCCAAATCGAGTTTGGGGCTAATTGGGAAATGGACACTTGAAAATACCGACAGATCTCCACAATAAAAGGATGCAAAGGGAATCGCAGGCCAGCTAGAAGGTGATCCTTAAAGATGGTAAAGTAGTTCACCGGGGCTCGGTTAGGTCGGTCATCCCGAGAGGGGAGAACAAAAGGGTGATCTTCCGGAATGCGGTAATCTATACGAAGGGTTTCTAAGGAACCCAGACTCAAGGTCGAGCGGGTGGTGGTATACCACGGCCCGGGTGCAGAAGATGAGCCGGCCATGTAGTCGGACTTGGGAATTAACAGAAGAAATTTAGGCAGGGAGAAGAGTACCTAATGTTAGGGCTCAAGATAAAACGCTGATCGCCGAAAGCACTGTTCGTCGAAACTCGAGGAAGTCGGGCGGCGGAGGTCGGATAGAAGCAAAAGGAGAAGCGGAAGTCGAAGTGAAAAAGGGTGAAATGAAGGGTTAAGCCTATTTATACTGCGAGCAAAGCAAGGATGACCGTCGGATGAAGAGGGGAAAAATGGCGGGCTCTGATCTCCACCGTCCATCCCCTGCAATTCCCTAGGTCTCGAAGCTTCTCTCGGACGCCGCGCGAAGCCACGCCAATGACGCCTCGATGCCAGAGGCTCCCACTCAGAAGATGACACGTGGGCTGGCATTGATGAATGATTTGATGGGGGGTCGGGCGTTCAAAGTATCAATTCGGAATACGAGGGACACGTGGGAAGGCGGAAAGGAAGTCAGGTCGATCGGGCCGAGAGCCTAGTCAGTCGGACTTGACGCCTCCTTTGACTAGACTTGAAGGGGAGGCTTGTGATCCGGGCGAGCAGTTTTTTATCAGGATGGTGAGCCCGGTCGGGGTTTACCCGATTCGACCCGGTTCAGGGAGAGCAGAGGCCGGGGCAGGTAGAGTCTCAGTTCGAAGTCAAACTCACCCAGGGCCATCCACCCGAGGTTGGCCCCTTGGGAGTTGGGCACCCGAGGTCCGAAGCTCGGGGTCGGACACTCGAGGTCGAGGGCTCGGGGTCATACACCCGAAGTCGGACACTCGGGGGTCGATTACTCGAGGTCGGGAGCTCGAGGTCAGACACTCGAGGTCGGGGGCTCGGGGTCATACACCCGAAGTCGAACACTCGGGGGTCGATTACTCGAGGTCGGGAGCTCGGGGTCAGACACCTGAGGTCGGACGTTCGGGGGTCGGTTACCCGAGGTCAGTCATCCCTACGACATCTCAGGAGTTGAAGCAGGCTGATTGTCCATCATACCCAACTAGCCACAGCTGTCAATCACGTGACCCGACCTGGTGGATAGAGTAATAGAAGAGCCGCCTCCGCTGTCAGCGTCTGCCGATTCTATTTAAGAGGAAAAGATCTCCGACATAATCATTACCTGACAACGCCGCCAAGCATTAATTGGATCAGGGGGGACAGCTTTGACAGATTGTCAGGCGGCTATGCCAGTCTCATCTCGCGACCAGAGTAATCATTAGCCCAATCTGACCTCTGATTGGCTCTTAATGAGACATGACATCTCGCATGACAGCAGGCTCATCTCCCCTCCTATATAATCCCCATTTGAGCTTCAGGAGAGGGATTGCTGCCATTTTGCAACCACGCCACTACACTGTGAGCCCCGTTTTGGTCCGAGCCGAGCGACTTGAGCTCTACCCTCATCCAAGCCCGACCCCGACCCCCGAGTTACAGCAGACCGGGTCGTCTTGGGCAGACCGAGTCATCCGATTGAGAACCGGTCTTCGCTTGTCGACAGGATCACTAATTAATGCACCTGAAGGAGCACCGTGATGGCGGATTCAGAGGGACAACCTATTGTCTTGACGAGAGAGGAGTTGGATCGCCTAGTCGCCAACGCCGTCAAAGACGCGCTGGAGCAACACCAAATCGAACAAGCCGCCTCTCGATGAGTGGCTTCGGGGTAAGGCGAGATTCCACGAAGCTTCGCCTCGCACCACTGCAACCAAAGATCTGTCTCGCCCCGGTGAGACCAACAATGACAACTCCAGCGCCCCGACGAGATTCTTTGGGTGACCTGGAGAGAGCACACTTTGTCGCCTCCAATGCTTTATTATAGGTATCATTTTGTTGATCATTTTAGACTTTAAAATCCATGTTTGATCCATATTTTACATGCGTAACCTTGAATTTACCCTCGGTTCTATAGATCGGTCTTATTTTGGGCTTTATTGCAAATCTTTACACATTTGAAAGATTTTGGAACTTAATTGTGAATCTATGTTTGCAGGCTTTGAAAGGATCATGGACCGAGGTCAAGAATGGTCAGGATCAGGCTCAGATCATGGCGATCAAGCTCTAGAGAACTGTGAGTCGTCCATTCAGAAGTTAAGCATATCTCGATTATCCAGGGCAAATCAGATGGATCCCAGCTGAGGAAAGGTAGATCAGACATTCATAATGAGATCTGGAAGTTTAGGGGTAAATCATAGAAGATTCAGCCGTTGGATCAAGCCAAGAGGATCTAGACCATCCATTCAAGAAAAGGGAAGATCTGGACCATCCGCCACTGATCCGGTGAATCCGAGCTGGGGTTAAGGTTAATCAAGCATTTGGATCAAGATCTGAAGGTTTCATCAAAATCAGAGATCATTTGACCGTTGAATCAAGCTCGGGAGGATCTAGACTGTCCATTCAAAGATCAGGTTGATCTGAGCCATCCGTTGCAAATCTGGAGGATCCGAGCTACTAGGAGGTAGATCCTGACCCTTGATCAACATCATCAAAGTTTGGTTCAGATTGGATAAAGATCAACCGTTGGATCTGTCCTGAACAATCTGAGCCGTCCGATTCAAACTATTTAAATCAAAAACTTCCCCAGGTCTCAGCGTCGCGTCTTCACCGCTGTCTTCTTCGTCTTCGCATTTTCTTCATTTCTTTAGCAAGCTTTTCTTCATCTAAGGGGCGCGACCACTCAATTCCTTCATTAGACCAAGTTTTAGGTCATTGGGAAGAGCTCTCAGTGAAGTTTCCAGTTCCATTTTGCCCAAGAAACAGAGCTGATGTGAGGTTTCCTCAGTTTTACCATTTGCTTCCCTTGGATCGGTTGTGCACCATTTTCATCCACCCGAGTCGTTCAGAGGGGTTCCCTGGATTGCTTGGATCATCCACAAGCTTCAACGCAATCGGACACAGCTGGTTGAGGAAATCGAAGGGGTATTTCAGATTGAGCAGAGTTGAGCTCGGATTGATTCGCAGAGACAGTTTCCCAACGATTTGTGGAGCTTACGAGTTCGAGGCATCACCCTTGTGTGATGACAAGGAGTTCTTGAGCTAAAGAAGGGATTGAGGATTAGTTTACTTAGTGAATTTTCAGTTATTAGCTGTAATTTTCATTTCTACAGTTCGTTTTCAGTCTGAATTTTGTATCGGCTGCTTAGTTTTCTTTTCCGAATCGATTCTGCCTTAATTAGGTTTCAATTCTGCTAGTAGTTAGATAGTTTGCTTGTTAGTGAACAATTGTCTTTAATCTTAGTTGTTTTGCAATTACTTTCATTTCTGCACTTCAGCTCAGCAATTCTGCGCATCAATTCTGTTTCTGAGTTCCAATTTCAGTTCTGAATTTCGCAGTTTATTTCAGATTTAGTTTATGTGTTGTTTTAATTCTTGAATTAGGAAATCAGTTAGTATGCTAATGCATTTGATCTAAGATTGCTTTGCATTTAATTTCATTTCTGCATTTCTGTTCAGATTTCCCCTTGCGTATCAGCTTTTGTTCTGCGTATCAGTCCTTGTTTGGGTACTGAATTTTGTATCCACTTGGGTGCCAGTTTATTTCTGCAAAGCTCCAACTTCGTTTCTGAAATTCGATTTCCATATCTGCTATTGAGTTCAGTTCGGCAATCCTCAGTTTATTATTTCTGAATTTGTATCAAGTGAGCTTAGTGTTAACTTCTGAATTCATTTTGTAGTTTGTTTCATTTCATAGCAGCTGATATCAGGTTCTGAATTTGGATTCCAATTTACGTATCAGGTCTTCCTTGCGTGCCAATTACAATTTCTGCAATTTCATTTGCTCGAGAAGTTTGCACTCTATTTGTTTGTTTCTCATCAATTGCTTCACATCAATTTATAGATCTGCATTAGATAAACTTATGACACAGAAGTTGTTTCAATTGCGTACCAAGTCCAATTCCGAATTAGAACTTACATTTGATTGCCTCCGAAATTTGGTTCTTCCTTCTGCAGTTCAGTGTGGATTCTTATAATTGGTATCAAGTGAAGTCTCGGGATTGGATTTGTAGTGGACTGTTTTTGGATTACTTTGCATTTGGTTTGTCTTGAGTTTGATTTTGGAAGTAAGTCTTTGCATTAGTTTCAATCGAAAGTCAGCTGCTGTGTTACTTCATTGCTTAGCATTTGTTTTGCATTTGAAATCAGATTCGTTTTCCAAAATTGATTAAGTGCTCTAGTGGATTAAGTGGTCCCTTGGTTGAGTTATAACTTGCTATCACTTGTTAGGTTCCATAGTTAAGTTTCCTTTCTTTTATTGTGATTTCATTTCTGATTCCAACCTAAACCCAAATCCTGTTTGAAACCCAAAAATAATCAACGACACATAAACTCGAGCTCGAATCAAACACCGTCAACTAGCCCTAGGAAAAATACGACCTGTGGCCCCTTTACTACGTTTTTATTCTTTGTTAGCAAAAAGGGTTTCCAGCTTTAGACATATCTAAATTTTGAGACCCACATTTGTGACACCTAGTTTGGGTCAATCACTCTACGACAAGAGGAAGAAGCGGGGAAGATGGAGGGACCCAAGGCCTCCCAGAAGGCACCCTTCACACCTTTATCGCTTGATATTGGGGGAAGATCCCTGGCTCGGAAAATCATCCCGGATGGATACTTTTGGCTAACTCTGTAGGCCGATGCCCTTAAGTTCATTGCTGGATGTGAGACCTATCAAAAGCATCAGCATATCACCCGACTGAGCTGGTTCGAGCCTCCATAGTCTCCTGCCCATTCAATGAGTGGGGAATGGACATTGTGGGTCCCTTTCCAATCGGGCCCCAATAGAAGAAGTTCTTGCTGGTTCTGGTGAACTATTTCTTCAAATAGGTGGAGGCTAAACCTCTCGCACACATCACAGAGGTCGCAGTGATAAAGATCCTGTGGAGGGATATCGTCTGCAGGTATGACCTCCCTCACAAGTTGGTGGCAGACAATGACAGACAATTTGCAGGGCGCAAACTCAAGGAATGGTGTGAAGGGTTAGGAATTCACCAAGCCTTCATTTCAGTCGCATACCCCTAGGGAAATGGCCAAGCCAAGGTCGTTAACCGGGAAATCATCAAGGGGCTCAAGATAAAGCTAGATCACGTCGGAGGTAGCTAGGTCGATGAACTCCCCAGCATTCTATGGTCCTACTACACCACTCCAAGGGAAGGAACATGTCAGTGCCCCTTTCATCTCGTATGTGGAGCAGAGCCAGTCATTCCAGTGGAAGTCGGCGAGGAGTCCGCCCGACGGCAACATTACAATAAAGAAGACAACGATCAGGAACGACTGATTGACTTGGACTTGGTAGCAGAGGTACGAGACAAAACAGCTACCCGACTAGTGGCATATAGGCAGCGAATGCAGCAAGCATACAATCGCCGTGTAATCGCCCGAACTTTTCAAGTCGAAGACAAGGTCTGGAAGAGAATCAAGCCGGTCGGCGATCCCAGAAAGCTCGAGCCGCAGTGGAGCGGACCCTACATAGTCGTCAAAAAGCTCGCCGGAGGTAGCTACTACCTATAAGACGACAAGGGCAAATCAATTTCTCTTTAAAAGCTCTCAACCCTAGCCTTCTCTTGTTGCGTTTCTCTTTCGTTGTCGATGCTTTCTCTTGGATTAGAATTTTTTTAATCTTATTCATACAATGCAAAATAAAAATACTAGTTTTTTTTCGAGTTTCGCATCTTCTCCTTTTCCAACTCCTCCTCTCTATGCTTCTCTCGTTCGTTGAGATTGGGGAAGAAAAATCATACCTAACACTGTAACGTTGATCCACTTAGTGGTACTATATATGCTCATTGCTTGATTAAGTTCAAATGTTGATGCATTCGTACGTATTATGTCTAATTGAAATTGAAGATTTTATTTTATTTTGTTTAACAATAGCGAGTTATATATCTTTACCATTTCCCTTCCTTAATAAACATAAAGTTTATCTTTTATTTAGATGAATGTATAGTTATAAAGTTTTTTGTTTTCCCTTTATCTTCAATTTATCATTTACAACTATTTTGATTTAAGTGATTAAAAAATATGATTTTTTTGTTTTCTCTCTACCTAAAAAGGTTTTAATTTAGTTCTTAATAAATGATAATGATTGGTTTGATGTTTGATCTTGCTGTTTTCTAGAAATTATATTGAGTTTTGCCTTTTTTACATGTGTTTTTTTATTTTACTTTTTGTGCTTCATGGATGATGATGATGAGTTGAGAAGGGGGTATGATTTTTTTTTTATTATTGTCTTAT
The DNA here is from genome assembly GCA_024364735.1 of Boesenbergia rotunda. NCBI lineage: Eukaryota > Viridiplantae > Streptophyta > Magnoliopsida > Zingiberales > Zingiberaceae > Boesenbergia > Boesenbergia rotunda. The sequence goes on from JAGFNQ010001721.1 coordinate 219,053, forward strand.
TTCATTTTATTTCATTCTTCTTATTTCCTTAATTTTACTCCTTTTGTAAGGTTTATTCTTTCCATTATTCATTAACTAATTAGATATACTTGTATTTTTCTTTATTTTTAATAATTCTATTTGTTTTCAGCTAAGTGAATTATATATATATATATATATATATATATATATATATATATATATATATATATATATATATATATATATATATATATATATATATATATATATATATATATAATACTTATTATCTTCTTGAATTATATTATTACATCAAATAATAATATACTGTTAAATATCTAAATAGTGAAGCTTGTACCTCTCTAAATTAGGTTATCAAAACTTAATTTAATTAATAATTTTGTATTTCAAAAAGTAGAAAATTAAATTTTATATAAAAATTTATTTTTAAAAATTAATATTTTAATTTGTCTTTTTTTTAAATCTACCGTATTTGGTCCCAACTCTAAATGTTTGTCGGTCCCAAGTCGGGATGAAAAGGAATGAGAATTTTTTTTAAAATAATGTTAAAAGTTTATTTATTTATTTATTTTTATCTAGAGCCTCAAATAGGCTTGGGCTAGTCCTACTCGTCGTCATGTCCAAGAGATAGTGTACAATTCTACTTTTGAAGTCAAAGGAGACATTAGGAGGCTCAATAATTTATTCTCAAAACTCAAGCAGTAGAATTTTCCTATTCAAGAAAATTACTAGATTTGGGCCTTGATTCGATCACTACCAAAACATCTCAACAAAGTAGTACATAACATAAGAGATAGGGATTGTATTAAGTATTAACTATTATTGTATTAGTGTCATTCCTAGTAGGAATACTAATGACCTATCTATTTTCTTAAAATTATTTTTGTGTTTATGTTATTGTCATTATGTTTATTTGTACTAATTTTGCGCTTCGTACTTAATTGTCTTTTGAATGAAAGACTTGAAAAATATTTGTTTTAATAGCATATTTATTATAAATGATTTGTTCATTTATTATAAATTAGATGAGTTATGTGTAATATGATCGAACAATTTAGATGGATTTGGTCATAGGAATAATGAGTGGAAACAAATTTACCATTTGATTTTATAAACCAAATCAAATTAATATTAAATTAATCATGAATTACATACATACATATAAATATATTATAGATTATACTGAATAGCTAAATAATATGTTTGTTTATATTAGATTATGACTTCAAAAATATCATAGCCGAACTTATGATAACTACGAATCATAACATCTCAAGATGCGATATGTATTTGAGAAATAAGAAATTCTTGAAACTGTCAATCAAGATATGAGAACTTATTGATGATCCTACAACATAACTAGAGTTATCAAACGAGTTAATTCGTGATGGCAACCAACCCACCAAAAGTCCAACATCGACGAGGTGGGGCAGGCCGACCCACTATCCCGGTGGACAGCGAAATCTTTAATACAACCCAATTCAAAGTGGGTTATATCGAATAAGATGAAAAATAACGATGGGTCATGGGATATAATTATTCTCGTTCATTGGTAAAAATATAAATAAATCAATACACCATCACAATTAATTAAAAACATAACCAAAAGGATGAGTTTATAAAAAGATTCTCCCCCACACAATAATTAAGAGATTCCACGCCAAGTCAACAATAACCAAACACACCGCAGTAATTGAAAACATAAAAGGGTTTATAAACTGAAACTGAAAGTTGTGAACGTAAATAAATAATACAATATTTGTTAAATTTATCATGACATTATCCATGTCATATTTTTCTGATCCTTCCTCCTCCATCTCTTTAATTCTCTTCAAGGATATCCCCTCATAGAATATTTGATTCTTACTTAAACAATAATATTTTGATACTTGCATTGTTTTTATTATCTTTATCTGCGTATAAAATACATAAAGATAAAAATAATTAAAAATAAAATAGCAATAAACTAATAAGTCAACTTAGTCAAGAATATAACTACAATAAACAAAATTATCAATAACATAACCATGTAACCTTTTCCGAGTATAAATAAGAGCTTGCATTTTTTCACGAGGGGTGCAACTTTTATACTTGGTAAGCACACGAGCACCAATGGAAAAAAGTTGATTCTGATACGACAGTAATTATAGGAATAGCTAAAACATCATATGCCATTGATGCAAGGGTTGGGTACTGATACTTTTGATTCTTCCAATGCTCCAAAATATCCAAATATTGATCATATGCAAAGTTAGATTTTGGTTCCTCTAAATAGAAATCCAATTAAGATTTTTCAGCACTTGTAATTATTTGACTCTCATGTGCCATCATTTCCTATATTAATTGTAATAATAGTGACAAAAAAATAAATCAATTAGAGAATAAAATAATAAAAATATCAATAATTTTTTTCCCTATAACTCCTACACTTTGCGAAAGTGTATGTGTGGTAGAAGAAGATTGTGGTTATAAAGAACTTGTCTTTTTAGTATTAGAATACTGGTAAAAAGCTCATACAATTTTATCTTCTCAAAATCTATCTTCTTTTGGCATTTAAGAGAATTACCTTCAACATTCAAATAAAAAAACTTCAACATTGAAAGCTTTATTTGTGGGTCAACAATAGCTCCAAATGCAAGCACCTGTTATATTGAGTCCAATATTTGTTAAACTTCTCTATCATCACCTCATTTTCATTCGATAAATTTTTCTTTAATAAAAATTTAATCTTCTAGACTTGCATAAAATACAAATTTGATGTAGGATAAGAAGAAACTAGAGATCAAATTAATAGTGTCATAAAATAGCTCAAGGAATAACTCACATATTTTCTCTCCTCTTTTCTACTCTTCACTTGAAAGACAATATTTATAATTCTTGTCATTGAATTGAAGAAAAGCAAAAAACTTTTTTATATTCGATGGCAATATCCAACATTAAATATATTGAGTTCCAACAAGTAGACACATCCAATCGTAAGCTAATACTAGTATCAATGTTACCAACTGCTCATACACATTCTCCAAACTTCTTCATCTTAGTCTCTATACCTTTAACATACAAGATTGTCTCTCTAATTTTATTCAAAGCTACAGTAACCACTTTCAAACCTTCTTGGACAATGAGATTCAATATATATATATATATATGAGTAGAACAATGAGCATAAAAGAATTCATTGTCACGCAATAAGCTATCATGTGAAAAGAATTTCTCTTTCAAATTAACTTGTATGTTATCATTACTAGATGCATTATCCAATGCCAAAGAGAAAATATTTTTCTCAATCCCTCATTCCTTAAAATATTCAAACAATTTTGAAGCTATTTCGACTCCTAAGTATGGAAGGGGCATATAAGAAAAACTAAGTATTTTACTATTCAATTTCCAGTTACTATCAATGAAATGGATAGTGAAGCAAATACAACTCTCACTAGTGTAAGTTGTTTACAAATCTAAAGTTAAACAAACTCTATTCTGAATAGTAGCCAAAACATACTTAAGTTTTTTTTCTCCTTCAAGTAGATTCAGTTAATATCATAAGCAAGAGGATTTCTAGAAATACAAGATATACCAGGTTTTTTGTACTTCATCTAATCTCTAATATCATCATACTCAACAAATGAAAATAGTAAATCATATATGATGATTGCACAAGCTAGTTACTCATGTGAAATCATTTGATTTATTTACCTATACCTCATCTTTACCATTTTTATCAAGAATCATATATCCAATTATCCTACATCATGGAACTTTAATTTGTCCTAAATTTAAGATAACACCATAATGTTAAAGTTCCATATTGTTTACCCTCACACTTATACTATTTTTTACATCCAATACATTTAGCTTTATCTATACTATAAATCCCTTTGATTTTCTTAAAATACACCCAAATATCAGAAGTTTTTTTTAGACCTTTTAGTAGACCCATTATAATGCTTAGTACTTTCCAATTCGTCATCTAAAATAATAGTTTACTGTTGAGAAGTAAAGTCAATCAAACAAACACACAAAATGTCAATAGCAAAATAACATAATTTTTTTTGTGTTAGCCCTCTAGTCTCAACCCAAAAAAAATCAGAACTTGTCTCTTTTAAAGCCATGTCTTCTCAAATATATGTTGAGCATCATAAGAGGGAACTGGTATTACAGAATAAATGCTCAAACATTAGAGTGTAGGGACTACAAGACTAGTAGAAAATAGAAGGAAACTAGGAATGGAAGCAAAAAAATCTCACTTTAAACAGGAGCATGGAGATTGTCGAACATATGGAATTAGAGTTGGGAGATTAGGGTCTGCCAGACTAGTGGATTCAAGCTCATCGTCTATCGAACTGCCTTCTTTTAGTTTTTCTGTAGGCACCGAGGCAGACGCGCACGAGACAAGCGGTGAGGTGGATTGCCATTCTTTCAGTTTTTCTAATAGCTTCACAACCATGGGGAGGTCTTGGCCGCTAAGGCAAGCATGTGTGATGGTGCGAACATGAGAGGTAGGTGGTGATTTAGTGAATCGGATGGGAAAATAGGGATAGGGTTTTATTTTTACCATTTTACAAGAGAAGAAAGTTAGAGAGAGAAGGCTTCTTTTATCTTAGCCATTGGATTAAGATTTAATATTTCATTTATAAGTTATAATTTATTTTGAATTTTTCATTAATTTTTTTTTATCAACTCACGGGCCAACCCAAGCCTACCACGGACAGGCCCGCCTAAACTAGCAACCCGTGTGAGCTAACCCATTTAGGCCCGTTAGATAATGGGTTAATAAATTTTCAACTCAACGTACTTAAATTATTTGGCGAGGTGGACCCGACAGGTTCAACCCAAATTGGTAGCTCTAAGCATAGTGCATGCTTGATCTTGATGCCTATAAGACATAGAAGAAGAATGACTCTACTGCTAAGGGAATCTTGATTAGTTCTATGGATAATGACCTAGTTTATGAGTATGAGCAATTACCAATGACTCATATTGTATGAGTTGTCATTAGAGAGAAATGCAGTGGAGTGAGCATAAGCAAGCTTCGACAGCTGACTATTAAGTTTGACAGTTGCAAGTGTTGGAACTCGGATGGCTAGAGAGGGGGGGTGAATATAACCAATCACTTAAACTTTAGCACTTATCAAAATTCTGCACTTAAACCGTTTAGTAGCATAGAGGAAAGAATAGAAACAGAGTATGCAAAAAACTAAAACCCTAAGCTAAGCACAAATGCAAGACGCTAACAAGAGGGTTTAAAAGGTTCGGGGATAACTTGCCCCTACTCCTTGGCGTGCCCTTAAGGTGGGCGATCCTTTGATCGTCGGCAGATCAAGCCCCGGTGAACACCGGATAGAAAACAACCTCCTTCTCGGTGGAGTAATCTCTCCACAGCGTTTCAATCAAAGATATAGTTTTAAGCATAATGAAACACAAGAAAGATCTTACTTAGCACTTAGCACAGACAAGAACACAGCAAGCTTCTTCCGAGCTCCACCCAGCGACGATCTCACTCAAGAACTCTTTCTTCGTGTCTTCTCGCTGTTGGACTCAAAGCCTCTTGTTCCTTCCTCCAAGTGCTCAAGCAAGGGATGGTTGCTTCAAAGATCACAGTAGCTTTCTCAAGAGAGGATGATCAGCAAAGAGCACAAGCACGTAACAAGAATCGTAGCAGAAAACCAAGGCAGCCAAAGTTCTTTTTTCTGCTCGTCTCCACCACGCTCCTTATCCACTCTCCACTAGTGCCAGGTCAACATCTCACTGCAGCCTCCAGCTGCTCTCCTGCAACCACTAGCCACCACTGAGCTCTTCTGGACTCCCTGAGCTTCCCTCAAACCATCCCCAGTCAGCAGCTCCAGCCAGCGCCAGCGTCCGTTGCAACCTGAGATGGAAAACGGACAAACCTGCTCCAAGGAAAGGCCTCCATTGACTCTCCTTGAGTGTTTGAATCATTCCCTGTCACCTGCAGCATAATCAGAGCATTAGCACAGCATATCACTCAGTAAATCAAGTATCAGGGATCAAATGCAGAGAATCGGATACGGTCAGACGCGATCAGAGAGTCTGACAGTGCAATTTGAATTAAAGTGATCGGTCACCGGACCGATCCAGGGCTTGTGGGTCGGTCACCAGACCGATCCACCGCTTTGCTGGGACTCCCAGCTCTCACAGCGACATAAGCCTGATCGGTCACCAGACCGATCAGAGTGAAGCCTGATCGGTCACCGGATCGATCAGGTATCTCCCAGACCGATCAGGCTGAAGCCTGATCGGTCCACGTCAGAGTGAACAGTAACCGCGGAAATCAGATCCTAAGACTTTGATCGGTCAACAGACCGTTCAGGACCTGATCAGCGGGGGAACTCAACTCACTGTTTGCTCCCTGGTCGGTCACCAGACCGATCAGGAGCAAGGCAGTGAGTGAACTGCCTGCTCCCTGATCGGTCACCCGACCGATCAGGAACCACACAGTAGGTTCCCAACCTTACTGTGTGCTCCCTGATCGATCGCCAGACCGATCAGGCATCGCTGGATCGGTCACCAGACCGATCCAGAGACTCAAACCTAGCCCTCCAAGCTAGGATTTCATCCAACCTAGCCCTCCAAGCTAGGGATTTTTCACCTAACCCTCCAAGTTGAGAATTTTCACCTATCCATCCAAGCTAGGACTTTTCACCCAACCCTTCCGAATTAGGACTTTCCAGACCTAGCCCTCCAAGCTAGGACCTGACCCTCCAAGCCAGGACTTTTTCACCTAACTCTCCAAGTTGGGAATTTTCACCTAACCCTCCAAGTTAGGACTTTTCACCTAGCCCTCCAAGCTAGGACTTTTCACCCAACCCTTCCGAATTAGGACTTTTCCAACACCTAGCCCTCCAAGCTAGGATTTTTCATACCATGCCTAATCCCCGATCAGGACTTAACCATAATCATAATCATCAACCTAAACTAAAATCAGTGTCAATACCTGTCATACCCCCAGAGGCACATGCTTCCTCGAAAATCGGGCAGCATCTCCCCTGTACGGCGGACAATATGGGGCAATAATACATAATTTCTCACCAATATAGCTCAGCCACAAGCGGTTGGCATCACAATAATATATAAAAACACATCCACGCAGTTTATATCGAAACAAAATAATAATGGGTGGCTCAGCCACCTTAAACAATAAAGAACATCACAACCAACGAGAACTCAAAAGTCTCGATCATAATAGTAACAAAAACCAGTCCGATAACTGATAAAAAATGAAATGTGAAAAACTAACACAATACCGAAATACAACCGCTAAACCAAACCGACAAGGTAGGACTGAGGGACTGGCAACTAGATCATCACCTGGCTCCAAGCAAAATATCTACCTGCTACCTGAAACAAAAATGGAAGGTAGCGGTGGTGAGTCCGGGTGGACTCTGCGGGTATATGAGTAAACAATAAGTATGGCATAGTACAAGGTAACCAAGTAGAGAATCTTGGATACAGTCCATAAGGAAATATAGAAACCTAATCATGCATAACATACGTAAATCGACATGGTATAAAGTCCGAATAACGACTAAGCAGGTATAGAACAACTCAACAACAATAATATCAAGATATACATGCATGTCAAACATATGCAACAATCATAGCTCATATAAGTGCATCAAACACAAGCAAATGCATAAAAGAAATACGTATGCACATGATGCAATGACATGTGTCACCCCTGACGCCAGTCAAGCCGTCAACACATCCCATCTGTGTGACCGAGTGGGTAGGGCTGTGACAACTGTACCACTCCAACAACAACAATAATACCACATAAGGCGTGGTTGAGTGGACAGGATGCTGGGGAGTCTACACTCCAACCCCTATACATAGGGGGAGCTATACAGCTGCAATATCCCTCTATAAACAATGGTGAGGGTGAGTCACCATCAGCTCATCCCTCTAAAATAATGGTGAGGGTGTCACTGTCTAGCATGACAGGACAAACACACGTACTCTAACCACTACCATGACAACATGTGGTTGAGTGAATCGAGCAACAATATGACTAACGACAGCTTAACCAAATTTAAGTCTAACAGTCGTTAGTATGCAACGTGCAAGTATGGTGCATGCTATACGATGCACAAACAACCGGAGAAACAATGATGCAATAAAGTCCAACGAGTATACGATGCATCAATACAACCATCCAGAAATCGAAAACCAACGATTATGCACCTACACTACTAGGTAGGGTATTTCTAATGTCAAATATACATATTTGTGTTTAATGAACTACTAAGTGCTCGCGTACAAACGACACTTTATAGAATAGAAAACCAATAGTGGACTGTACGGATACAAAATTTGGAATACTCGAATATCAACGAAGAGTAAGTCTCAACGGCGATGTTTAAATAACAAACGACAAAGAACAAGGTCAAGCAACCTACTTAGACATAAACAGCCATGCTTAAAGGTAAAGGAAACTACAAGAGCACAAAGGAGAAGTACTCGCCTTATAATTGTAAAACGTATACGAACAGAACCTCCCACGATCAACTGAACGAATCCGAATCAAGGTCCTGTATAAACGATAAGGTTTAGCTAATTATAAAATTAACAAATTAGCTAAACAAAATACTAAACACAATTCGAACAAATCCTAATTACAACCTCTATTTAAATAACCCATAATTTACAACGGATCCCTTCTTAACCTAATTTATCGAAATTAGGTTAAACACCAACTTAACTCATGGAACCACGTTGAATCTATGATTCAAACTTAATTCATTAAGTTAATCCTTGATTTCATCATCAATTACAACAAGCTAGACCTTACTCATTCCCATGTGTTGCTCACAAAAACGTTTTCATAGCAAACCTCACCATTCCAGAATTCACACAAGCATCCACAACTTCCAACAACAAACACGGACTTATATAACCTCCCACTTTCAGAATTTCATTCCTTACTGCACCGATATAAACAATCTAAACTACAACTTAATTTCATCTTCAAATCAAACAGGATCTCACAACCATACCGGAATGGAACACTGATGATCCTTTCCTCCGTTCTGTGTCGATCCAAGTGGTAACCAACCGAAATTCACGAAATCCAGATAGCTGCCTCTTTCGGAAACCGCAACCCTAGATTTGCCATTGCCGTGAGTATCAGATCAACACTAGGGAAGAAACAAAGAGAAAACCAAAACAATATAGAAGAGTCGGCTCACCAGTGTGAAGGTTAGTCGGCGTGATCAGGGGAAATGGCACAGAAAGGTGTCGCCGGTTGGTCCTTCGTGCCCGCCGGAGTAAACAAAAGAAAGAAGAATCTTGGCAGTGGGCGGCACAGCACGCGGCGTCGCTAGGGCAACAAGGAGAAGATGAAGAAGGAGGAGGAAAACACGGCGCAGAGGAGGAACTGCTCGCGCGTGAGATGGGGTCGGCGTCGGGCTAGGGCTCGGCGGCGTGCGGCTGCGACGTCGGGCAAAACCGAAGGGCGTGCGTCGGGGCAGAGAGGAGTTCGGCGGAAACTGCTATGGGGGAGAGGGATTTATTAGGGCTTTATATTAGTTTTTTTTAAAGTCGTTTTACATAAAGGCCCTCCACGTTTGAGAAATTACAAATAAGCCCTTTAAAATTTCGGTTTTCAACATTCTCCCCCACTAACAAAAATTTGGTCCCCAAATTTAGCTAGTGAACCTTAACAAACACTAGTCAGCCACAATAGGTACTGGTCAACCACAACTGATATCAACAACCTAGACTAGTCCACAACCATAAACCGCAACGAGTACTGATCAACAACAAGAGAAATTAACCACCCAGTTACAATATGAATACGGAATAAAAACCCATCATACGCGCCTCAAGTAAATAGATGAGGATAGCGAGCTCTGATCGTATCCTCGAGCTCCCAAGTACCTTCCTCATCCGAGTGGTGCTGCCAACCAACCTTAACCCTGATTGCGAGTCAAATGCAGTATCTAACATATTGGGAAATGTTCAACATCTCTCTAACGGTAGCTACCTAGTTACAAGCAGTGATCTACACGTAGATACCCTATAGCTCTTTAATATCTCGGTAAATCGATACATCAACCTGCTGTGCCTTCTATCTGGTGAGCGTGTAAACCCGGTCCATCTCTGGAACTGACGGTGGCATCGTCTGAAGAGGCAGTGGCCGAATCATCTGAATTACTGCTGGCTGTATAATCTGTGGTGCTGAAGCTCCCACCGTCTGCTGAGTCTGATAACTTGTAGCTTCGACCATCTGCTGAGACTGGTAAACTGATGGCTAATATGCTAGGCACAACTGATCTACACATAACTAATAACTAAAATAAATCCTAATCATACCACATACTTGAGTAAATTTTTAAGTAACAATGCTTACTTCCTAACCTAATCATCTTAATTAGGTTAAACTCCTAATTCTAAATATGATTAACCAAACTCAATTCTTCCAAGAATTAAGTTCCCATCAACCCATGTCCACAACAACAAACCTAGTAAAACCTCACTAAGACAACAAACTACTTTCTTATCACAGATTTGCAACAATGAAAACTTATGGCAAGAATTTTGATCCGAACAGATCAGTATAGGTCTTTTCCCACAACGGAACAACGAAACTATCCTACAACATCAACCTATTCACAATAGGATTCTAAACTAAAGCTATATTCCACGGTGAACCATTAAAAGGTGGCGTCTTAACCTTCAGATTTTTCTGTACTAGGAGTCACAAGTTTATTTTCTTCTTGTATTATCTTTCAACGTATTTAATGTCATAATTTGAATATGTTCCCAGTTTCATTTTTTTTCCATCTTTGATATATATATTCCCGACCATGCATTTCTCTCTCATCATAGTAACCTACAACAATACCACAAAAACCAGAAACAACTCTTATTTATTATTATTATTTATTTATTTATTTTATTATTATTATTATTGTTATTTATTTATTTATTTATTGCATCTATAAGAACTAGATAGTCCACTCAATTATTTTCTTCCGACAAATTTTGAACTAGTTAATAGCCTCGGTTGTTTCACATGTGAGGGATACTGTGCCCTATTTAGGAGAACAAATGCAAACAAGAACAAACAAAAACAATGGATATGTGTGCTTCTGCATGCACACTACAATGTGGCGTGTTTTATTGATCACTGAAGGCACATAAGGGTAGAGTGAGATAAACCTGCTTCAAAATCAGATCTTTCAACCATTTCTAACATAATGGCTCAATCTCACAGTTGTGGATGGTCGATGGATGTACTTCACAGGCTTGAGTAATCACTGATTTGTTCTAGCTTACCAGAACATATAATAACTATAAGGTGTTCCTTTTGTCTTAGTCAATGTTCCGATGATTTCCATGGAAGTGGATGATGCTATTTTCATCTAAAGCTATGATGATGGAACAAAAAGAATATTGAAAAAAACAAAATGTAATTAACTTACATTGTATAGCAATTTCATCGTAACTAGATAATATCAGTTCACACGTGAACCAATATTGCATGCAAATTTCTGATATGAGAGCACGAATCTAAAATTACCATTGAATTAATATTTCTTATTATGCTAGTAACAGACAGATTGCAAAGGTGTGAGTACATGTATATATAAGACTAAATGCAAAAAAACACTGTACCCAAAATATAAAATAGATCATATAGGCACCGAAAGTCGAAGACAAATTGCAAACATACATTGAAAAGAACAAGCGAAAATATTGACGAGACTTTAGCTTCTAAACAGAAGATTATGGTGATCTATAACTCTGCATGCTATCTTCCATATGACCAATATGATAACTGCTCAAAATGAGTGATGTCAAATGCACATTTAATTTAATATACAATTTACAGACTCAATTAGATGAAACACTTATGTAGGATGGTTTCTGTCATGTGCTATTTGGAAGCTTTCTTCATGTTGTCTCAAAATACCTAAGCCTATGGTTAAGTTAACATGTCATTCGTTTGAATTGGGCGTAGGATGATATTTTTATTTTTCTATTCCAAAACCTCCATCAGCATGCTTCCTAATAATAACTCTATCTTCTCTACCCTTATGAATGTCATAGCTAACCAAAAATTTAAATAATTGAAGACAGACATACTAGGGATGGTTACTTGGCAGACAAAGTAGATATGGACGTTGCAAATATCCTCACTGACAATAGGAATTCCTACTTTTTAACTCACAATATGAACACTTAAATTTCTTGAATTGGCTGGCAAAGGCGAAAATGGCTTTTAACTACATGCACATACAAGAAAAGAAGGTGATTTTCCAATTAAGAGAGGAACATCCTTATGTTGGGATCAACTTCTGATCAATCTAATGCCAAGGAGAATATCTTGTTTGCTCATGGGAGAAATGCTACTACTTGTTAAAGATTGATGCCTTCCTAACTAAAAGCAAACTTTGTTTCAACAATAACGAAATCATGTCTAGGAAACTTGCTCTCTCCGTGATTTTGCAACACATTTCTTGAAGCTCTCTGCTAAAAATAATATACATGGTAGAGGAAATAATGATAATCAATAAGCAGCACTAGTATGAACCTTATATGATCTAGGAATGCTTTGAAAAGATAAATTTTTTTTTATATTAACTGTCTCGATACTCCCTCTTATAGTAAATCATAAATATCAAACATGTCCAACCTTGAACTTGAAGTAGAAAATTGGTTTAGACCAAGTACAACAAACATTTGCCGAAAAGATGGATTTTGTGAAAGACCAAAGACAACTCTTCTATGGTGAATTTTCCTAGCCTCAATGAATATTTCATATGCTTATGTTTTCAAAATCTGCATGTTTCTACCAATATGACACTGTGATATACTCATATTAATCTCTAGAGAGTTCTTTGGAAGAGAAGGAATGCTGAAAGACGGATTTGATCAGCAGCAGGGTTAGTTCCTCCATTTCAAGCAGTAAATATGTCACTAGAATGCTCCTCGAAGAGCTTAAGAGAGAGGATAATTTTTCCCTATAGAATATGGTATTTGGAAATTATAATATTCATGAACTATGCTCTTGTTCTTTCTCAATGTTACTCTATTATTGGATAAACTGTATCACTTTGATAAATGGTGTAACCCTAAATTATCTAGCCTCCAAATCATTAAATCATAAGGTTTTTAAATCACAAGTATTTATGATGTCATTTTGGTATATCACAAATATGTCATACTTTCAATAAGAGTCATACTTGCAGGATATATCAGCCCTCCAACTAATGTGTATCCACTTAATGAAGTTATGCCCCAGAATGATTGTTTTACACAGGATAGTCAAGTCAACCTTGTTGTCATGAGCAATTAGGTTTCTTCTCCTGTACGATTTATCAATGGGCAAAGCTAAAAATGAGACTAAAGATTGTTCTTTTTCAGCCCATATTTTTCTTGAAAATAATAATTTCATTTTTACTTGAATGTTCTCTATGCCACTTGTGAAACCAACTCATCATTTTTTTTGGATAAAGATTTTATTTTTATTATTATTATTATTATTATTATTATTCTTTCTAATATCAAAATATTAAGCATATTAATCCATAAGTTTCTGTCGATTATGTGACTCTTGAGTTATTAGACTGCTCTAATAAAATACTCTACCAACTACATCTTTAAAATTTTCTATCAAAAAGGCTGAAAGCACAAGAAGCACAAGATGAGTCTGTAAATAATCCACGGTGACCTTAGCAGGGCCGTTGCGACCCTCTAACAAGGGTGTGACCCCATAGCACCCTCCAAGAGGTTGTCGATAGGTTAAAACCTGACCTTCCAACTCAACAGTCGATTCTACTAGAGAAACAATATTCACTATGGTCTTGTCCGCAACATGTCAACTAGTCGCTCCTCCATGGTTGAACCCAACCACGATCATGAATATAACGAATTTACTACATATCATCAAGGTAAAACTAAGTCTACAAATACCAACTCGTCCAGTATGGAACAGGTATACAATCCCACTAGACAAGGAAATATCCAACTATCCTTACACTAGACAATGAATACTAAAAATAGGAGAATTCCAAAGAGATATACCTCCTGTCGCCTGGAGAAGTCCATCGCCAAATCCCAACACAACCATACCGAACTAAGTCAAGAAAATGACTTCGTGAAAATACAACCAAATCCGTAAAATACCGATAGCCCTCGAAATCCACTTCGTCAACCTCAAGAAAAAGACTCCGAAAAAAATAAACAAATCTGTAACATACAGATTGACCTCGTAAAAACAACTCCATAAACCCACAGATACCAAAATATTACAAAACTTCGCTCTGATACCAAAAATTGTCACGCCCCCAGAGGCACATGCTTCCTCGAAAATCGGGCAGCATCTCCCCTGTACGGCGGACAATATAGGGCAAATGTACATACACTCTCCACCAATATTAGCTCAGCCACAAGCGACTGGCATCACAATAATAATTAAAACACACATCCACGCAATTTATAACGAAACAAAATAAATGGATGGCTCAGCCATCATTAACATAAAGAAAGTCTACATACCTGTAGTAACGACAAACCAAATATATACTCGACCAATAAAAAAACTGCGGAATTAAAACAAACACTAAATCAAACCAACCCAAACTGACACGGTGGGACTGGCAACTGGATCATCTCCTGGCTCCAAGAAAATATGACTACCTGCTATCTGAAACAACAAAGAAGAAAGCAGGGGTGGTGAGTCCGGGCGAACTCTGCGGGTATATGAGTAGGCAAATAAGCATGGTATGATACAAGATAACCAAGTAGAGAATCCAACAGGGTACAATCCATAAGGAAATATAGCAACCTAATCATGTATAACATATGTAAATCGACATAGTATAAAGTCCGAATAACGACTAAACAGGTATAGAACAACTCAACAACAATAATATCAAGATATACATGCATGTCAAACATATGCAACAATCATAGCTCATATAAGTGCATCAATCACAAGCAAATGCATAAAAGAAATACGTATGCACATGATGCAATGACATGTGTCACCCCTGACGCCAGTCAAGCCGTCAACACATCCCATCTGTGTGACCGAGTGGGTAGGGCTGTGACAACTGCACCACTCCAACAACAACAATAATAATACCACATAAGGCGTGGTTGAGTGGACAGGATGCTGAGAAGTCTACACTCCAAACCCATGGTACATTGGGGGGGAGCTATCACAACTACAATATCCCTCAAAAAAAAACAAACAACAGTGAGGGTGAGCCACCAACGACTCATCCCTCTAAAACAACGGTGAGGGTGTCACTGTCTGGCATGACAGGACAAACACTCGCACTCTAACCACTACCATGACATCATGTGGTTGAGTGAATCGAGCAACAATATGACTAACGACGACTTAACCAAATGTAAGCCAACAGTCGTTAGTATGCAACGTGCAAGTATGGTGCATGATACACGATGCACGAACAACCGGAGAAACAACGATGCAATAAAATCCAACGAGTATACGATGCATCAATACAACCAATCCAGAAATCGCAAACCCACGATTATGCACCTACACTACTAGGTAGGGTATTTCTAATGCCAAATAAACCTATCTGTGTTTAATGGACTTCTAAGTACTCGCGTACAGGCGGTACTTTACAGAACAGAAAATCAACAGAGGAATGTACAGAAACGAATTTGGAATACTCGAAGATCAACGAAGAGTAAGTCTCAACGGCGATATTTAAATAACGACAAAGAACAAGGTCAAGTAACCTATCAGACATAATAAGCCATGCTTTTAAGGTAAAGAATACTACTCGAGCACAAAGGAGAAATACCCGCCTTTTAATTGTAGAAGTCCGTAAACGAGAACCGTCCACGATCGATGACATGAGTCCAAGGTTAAGGTCCTGTATAATAATTAATGTTTAGCTAATTATGAAATCAACACATTAGCTAAACTACATACTAAACACAATTAGTAGAAATCTAAATTACGACCTCTCTTTAATTAACTCACAACATACAACGAATTCCTTCTTAAACTATTTCATCGTTAAACTCACAATTTAACCCAAAGAATAACTCCAATTCAATTTAGACCTAATCCTTTAAACTAATCCTTAATTCAAATTAAGATTAGTCTTAGTTTCCCCCTCATCTAAAACAAACCATGTATCCTACAACACCTCATGAAATCAATAATCTACAAACAGGATAAACCACTTGGTTATTTAACAACATAAGCCCAATATATAACAGTAGCTCATGGCAAAATTCCAAACATCTCAGAATGAACTCCAAACCCTAATCAAAACTCACGGCAACCATTACAACATCTCAGAATCAAGAGCTAAGCTACAACCAATCCTAAGTATCAATTATATTTGAACAAAATACTTGCGAAACATATCTTACCAAAGAAAATAGAGACCGCAAGGATTTTACACTTCTAAAAATCTCTCAACTCTGATGATTACCGAACCCAAGTCTGCTCTTGGCGTGAGCACAAATCGGCGAAGACGGGTCAGCCCTAGGTCAGGCGTCAGGCGCAAGCATCAGGAAACAGAAATGAACAATGAACTGAGGGGAAGAAGTAGGAAAGAGTTTGTCGTCTTCGATAGCGAGGCAAAACTCACCGGAACCAGGCCGACGGCTAGGGCTTGCTCGCGCGAGAAGACTCTGCGTCACGGCTTCTCCTTCGTGTGCGCCAAAGAGGAAGAAGGCGAAGAAGATCAAGAGGAAGGAGAGGCCACAGGGAACTGCTCGACGTCGAGGGAGAGGCGGCGGCGTCCCTCGCTGCGGCATCGGGCGACGAAGAGGGTTCGTCGGCGTCGGGCAGAGGGGAAGAAACGAAAAGAATCGGGAACTGCCAAGGGAGTTAATGAAGAAGTTAGGGCTTTTAGAATTTTTATATTAGTTTTGGCCATTTTACAAAAAGGCCCTCCAAGTTTCGCTATTCACAACTAGGTCTCTAAATTTTCAAAATTTACCTTTTCAACCCCTTAAAATTCGGTATTTAACACAGTTGGCGCACAAAAACAAATGTTAAAAAGCAACAATGTCTTATAAAAGTTTTCTTGCATATAGCTGCATTCTAACAATGGATTCAGAATGTAAAACTTCCCCACTTTTCTCATTAGGCTTGCTAGTTCATCTACTACATATACTAATATTGCTCCAGTACCGAGCCAACTGTAATCCCATTTTGCGCTACTTCCATCTGTTATTGTTTGTCCTAAACAAGTTCCCCAATAATGCACATGGTATGTTTTCATCCCTCCAAAGCTCATGTGTATATAAAAGTTTGCCCGAGGTTGGAAAAATCTCGTTAATTTTTTTTAATTGGTCACATCACTTGGAGACTAACGCTAGAAACAACTGGTGCACAAAAACAAATGTTAAAAAGCAACAATGCCTTATAAAAGTTTTCTTACATATAGCTGCATTCTAACAATGGTTTCAGAATGTAAAACATCCCCGCTTTTCTCATTAGTCTTGCTAGTTCATCTATTACATATACTAATATTGCTCCAGTACCGAGCCAACTGTAATCTCATTTTGCGCTACTTCCATCTGTTATTGTTATCTTAAACAAGTTCCCCAACAATGCACATGGTATGTTTTCATCCGTCCAATACTCATGTGCATATAAAAGTTTGCTATGGACAGATTGCGTCTTTTTTTAAATTCCAAGTGACTGCGTTTAGGGGTGAGCAAAAATTCAGAAAAACCGAATTAACCGAACCGACCGAATTCTGAAATTCGGTTTGGTTAATTCAATTTTCAGTTTTTTTTTCAAAATTCGGTTCAATTTTTGGTTAATTCGATTCGGTTTTCGGTTTTGAATTTTGTAATTCGGTTAAGCCGAATTAACCGAATAAGAATATTAATTTAATTATTTTTTATTTAAAAACATAATTAAATTAAATTAAATCTTATTTTTTTTATTAAAATCGAATAAAATTTTAAAATTTCGGTTAAATCGGTTAATTCGGTTAAAAACCGAATTAAGCGATATTTTATCGGTTCGGTTTTCTCGGTTTTTATTAAGAAAATTGATCGGTTCGGTTATTTTGAAAAATATCGGTTTATTCGATTTTCGATCTATTCAGTTTAATTTAATTCGATTCAATTTTAACCAAATACTTATCCCTAACTGCGTTTTTCAAATACCTCTAGTTATTGGTGCACCTTGGAGTAGAAAGTACCCACAGAAAATATAATTTCATTTATATCCAGAATGAATATATATAAGACATTATTTATAAAATATAAATACAAGACAGGTAAGGAATTATACAAGATAAAGGATTCAAATGTACAGGACCGTCTGAACCATTCTTGAGATCAGCGAAAAAATTAAGGCATATTTTTTTAAAAAAATAAATATTGAAAATATTATTAAAGATATTTAATTTTATTAGTAAAATTTAAAAGGGCATTTTCATATATTGTCAAAGATTATTCATGCAATTGAAAATAATGACCTTATGTTAAACTTTAAATTAAGCATAGACTTTTCTCCGGGATCCCATAATAGTGGGAGCTTCTAAACCAAGCTATCCTTTTTTTTTTTTATCAATTTTAACTTTGATAAATTATTGATCAAATTTATTTGGTCAAAAATATTTAACTAGTAAATATAAACAATGAATTATTAAAAACAATGAGTGTGTGTGATAACATGTGGAGTAGCAAGAGCACTACTAGCGTAAAAATGACAATGTTAGAAGAAAGAAAGAAAAAATAAATAAAATTTAAAGAAAAATAATAGTGTAATATTAAATATGTTTTTGGCTTTTAAAAGTATTTTTATAAAAAATAACAATTAAGTATAACAATAAATATTTTTAATTTATTAACCAAATTTAATTTTGGTCTGTAAATTAAATTTTTATCAATAAAAAATCAAAAATTATGGATCAAATTTTAATAAAAATAAATAAAATTTACAAATTATATTTGACTTTAATATTAAAAAAATTAAAATTATCTATCAAATTTAACTTTGACCAGTAAAAAATAAAAATAATTAATATAACTTTAATCTATAAAAATTAAAAAGTATTGGTGGAATCTTAAAAAATTAAAAATTATTGACCAAATCTAATTTAACAAATAAAAAATTAAAATTACTGATAAAAATAAATATCGAATAAAACTTATTTTAGACATAATTTTAAATATTTAATATCCAAATTTATGTATTACTAAACTAATATTTAATTGATTATATATATATATATATATATATATATATATATATATATATATATATATATATATATATGGTGGGCGCCACTATAATAGGGGCCCTAGACATAGACATAGGCCTTAATGACCTATACCTTGAGCTGACCCTGCGAATATATAAAATAAAGATAATGCACAATAATAGAATGTATATTCCAATAGGCCCCTCAAGATGGTGGGTGGGTACAAACACCAATCTTAAAACATGGCAGATGAAGGCATGAACTAGGGAGAGGCTTGGTCAAAGCATTAGCTAACTGGTAAGAAGACAAGATATAAGAGACACGAACTTTGATATTTTGATCCTCATGAATAAAATGATAATTCAAAGCAATATGTTTCATGCGAGAATGAAACAATGGATTGGTGCATAAGTAAGTGGCACCAATATTGTCATAGTAGATAGAGATGGGAGAAGGCGCAAGAGCAACACCAAATTCAAGAAGGAATTTTACCTATTGCAGTTCCGCTGTTGTATAGGTGATGACTTGATATTTAGCCTCAATAGATGAGTGAGAAATAGATCCTTGCTTTTTGGAGCTCCATGCTATTGGATTAGAACCTAGAAAAATAATATAAACACCAGTGAAAGTGCGATCATCAACGTCACCAACCTAATCCGTATCACAATAGGCATGAAAGGAAAGGAAACAATGTTGTCGGAGAAGAATACCTTAGGAATGAGTACCATTAAGGTAGCATAATATTGTCCTCTAGTCTAGAGAGGAATGAGAGTGCATAAACTGAGATAGTTTGTTAACGGCAAAGGCATTTTTCAGACGAGTAAATGAAAGATATTGCAAACTCCCAACTGTTTGACTATACAAGGTCACAACCACAGGTGGTGAGCCATCATTATGGTGTGGCGCAAGAGACGTGGCAAGAGGTGATTGAACGAGCTTCAACTCGGCCATATTAGTCTTGGTAAGAATGACAAGGAGATATTTTTACTGAGAGAGACAAAGGTCCCCTACATAAGAATCAATTTCAACACCTAGAAAATAAGATAAGGAACCCAGATCCTTAACAAAGAACTGAATATTCAATTGGTCAATGAAGCTCTACAGAGCGTCTGAATTATTTCCTATGAGAATCAGATCATCAACATAGACAAGGAAATATATAGTAACACTGCTAGAATAGAAAATAAATAGAGATGAGTCAGTACAAAAGCCATGAACCTGACACTAAGAAAAAACTAATGAAGAGCAGTGTATCAGGCACGTGATGACTACTTAAGACCATAAATCACTTTGTTTAACTTACACACATGAGAGGGAAAATTAGAGTCAACAAACCTAGGATGTTGAGCCATATAAACACAGTCATCCAACTAACCCTGAAGAAAAGCAATGTTCACATCCACCTGATGAAGAGCTCACCCATTGGAAACCACAAGGGATAGTAGAATATGAACTGTAGTCATTTTTGTCATAGGACTAAAATTGTCAGTATAGTCAAGACCCGGGCGTTGATGAAATCCCTTAGCAACTAGACAAGCCTTGTAGCGATCAATAGTGCCATCAGACTTCCATTTAATACGAAACACCCATTTGCATCCAACCACTTTTTGATGGACATCAAATAGAACAAGACCCCATGTGTCATTATTAAGTAGAGAATCAAATTCCTCAGACATAGTTGTACACCAGTGGGGATCCTTAAGAGCAGTAGTATGTGTGGCAGGCTCAGATGGAGTAATGTCAATGACAATAGTGAGGCCAAAGTGAGGATTAGGCTTGAAGATATTATTTTTGGAATGGGTGACCATAGGATGAGGACTGAGGCCAAGGTCCGAAGAGGTGGGGGTGGAGGTTCAGCCGTAGAATTACGTAGAGGCGCTGTGACGGGTCAGACTAGGCAATTGGTGCAGGTATGGGTGATGGCGCATATAAGTAGAGAGGTGAAGAGTCACTAGTTAGGGAATCTTCTAAAGGCACACTCGGCAGCACTCCAGGAGAGGAACCAACACTAGAGCCACCACTAGCAAAAGGAAACTCAAACTTAACAAAGACAACATTGCGTGAAACAAATTTTTTTTCCAGAGGATGCCTCATAACACAGATAGACACTTTGAGTCAAGAAGTACCCAAGGAAAATACAGGGGGAAGAGTAGTGCATAAGTTTATGTGGAGCATATGGACAAAGCACAGGATAGCAGAGACAGC
Source organism: Boesenbergia rotunda (assembly GCA_024364735.1). Classification (NCBI taxonomy): domain Eukaryota; kingdom Viridiplantae; phylum Streptophyta; class Magnoliopsida; order Zingiberales; family Zingiberaceae; genus Boesenbergia; species Boesenbergia rotunda. The sequence continues at coordinate 240,424 of JAGFNQ010001721.1, forward strand.
CAAAAATTCAAAGCTTGGAAAGATTTGGTAATGCAATGAAAAGACTTTCTAAGGAGGATTTGTAGCGAAAATTGCATTTAGGTAACTGATTAATGAGATAGATTATCATAGCAAAGGCAAATGACCAAAACTGGGAGGGGCAGACACATGGTGGAGAAGCGTAAGATCGATTTCAACAACATAATGGTGACAATGTTCAGAGAAACCATTATACTCAAGAGTGTGTAGAGAGATGGTCAAGCGAGAAATGCCATGAAAATCAAGAAATTCTTTGAGTGCAAGGAATTCACCACCAATATCAGTGTATAGAGTGATAATATGATGATTAAACCATTTCTACCATAAGAGATTTAAAGCAACGAAAGACATGAAGGGCATCTTATTTGCGTTTTAAAGGGTATAACCAAATAAATTGATTGTAGTGGTCAACAAATATAACATAATATTTATAGTCATCACAAGATAGAATCGGGGAAGTCCAAACATTAGAAAAAATTAGATCAAATGGAAATTGTCAAACAAGAGAAGAGTCATGAAATGGTAACTTCTGACTTTTATTGCATTGACAAGAATTACAATTGAAACAACGCAATGGAGAAGTAAAGGATGACAATAACTTAGACACAACTAACTAACATAAGACTCGATCAGATGGGTGACCAAGACGATTGTGCCAGATAAACAATGACACAACAGAGGAAGAGAGAGCTAGTCGTGAAGAAGGCATGGAGGTAATCCAAGACTAGACACCGCCTTTACCTGATAGAGTATTGCCCCAATGCATGGACCCGGTGCGCGGATCCTTCACCTGAAAAGAAGAGGAAGAAAAAACAACAATGACATCATTAGATTTGCAGAGTTAAGAAATAGGCAAAAGATTTTTATTAATCAAGGCAACACAGAGGGTATGAGGGAACTTCAAAGAACATGAAGTAGAAGGTAGTAAGAGACAATCTGTGTGAGTGATGGGAAGACCAACACCATCACCAATGACACCATCAAAGTCAATGTATGGAGTGTTAGGACCGACAGGAATTTAGATATCTCCACAATGGTATGATATTGTCCACCTTGAGCCTAAACCCTCATGGTTTTGCTCTTGGACTCTCCTAAAATGCCTCATACCAATGAAGAAATATTTTTTCTTATATGCCTACGATCTTTCTCATGTGTTTTTGATGTGGGACTATGTTTGTAACCTTGCAACCCCAACAATCCCCCCCTCAAACAAAGGACCACAAGCCCCCTCAAGCGGGAACCCTTTCCGTTTGATGTTCGATCCTCAACCCACCAGGACTTTCTGCCCATCGGTCCACCAGACCTACTAGGATTTCACCGCCTAGACACAACTAGGACTTATCTGCCTGATGTCTAGTCCTCTTGATCAAGACACGGGAACCCACACATCCTTTATTCAAGGCTTAACCCACATGGTTAGATCTGGATCATAGCTCTAGCTCGTGCTTCTTCCGACGGTTAGTCGTGTGAAGAGTGACCTGGCTCTGATACCAATTGTTAGAACTGAAAGAAATTTAGATATCACCACAATAGTATAATATTGTCCACTTTGGGCTTAAGCCCTCATGGTTTTACTCTTGGGCTCTCTCAAGAGGCCTTATACCAAAGAAGATATCTTTTTTCATTATAAGCCTATGATCTTTGTCATGTGTTTTTGATGTGGGACTATGTTTGCAACCTTGCAACCCCAACATAGATTATGCAAAGAGCAATTGGCGAGATAAAAAAAATGACATGATGAGTGACGCCAGAGTAAAGAATCTAATCAGACTGAGAGAGTTGCGCTAGTGAGTAAGTAGTGGCATAGAAAGCAGATGGTCCAGAGACTGGATGAGGATGCGAAGAATGGGGCACAGAGGCAGCATTCAACAAATACTAAAAATCCGAGCAATGCCTATCAAAGTGGGCTTGGCAACTGCAAAGCTGACATCGCCCGAGATATGGGCGGAATGCACACTAGCCCAAAGGCGAATGGTGCAATTGCTATGGTTCCCAAGAGGGCGCGAAGCCAAAGTAGCTCGTAGCAGTGGACTGCAATGTAGGTGTGGGTGTCGACCAGCAATGGAACTAGCAGATTGGGCAGAAGGATGAGTAGTGACCGGAAGAGTGACTTGAGTATCTTGGCAAGCAGTGAGATGATCGAGCATCATGATTGAGGAGCTTTTCATGTAACTCCTCCAATGAGATGGCAATGTCTCGGGCCTGAATGGCTTAAGCAAGCTCCTTATAGTTGCCATCCAGACCGTGGAGAACTTTGATGGTGAGATCTTCACTGTTAATGGACGCATTCATGAGAGGGAGTTCATCATCCTTTGATTTAATAAACTGCTTAAACTCAAGGATGGATTGAAAACCTTTGATCGAATTGCAAAATTGTGTTTTTAGTTGCATGATGCGACCATGAGAGGGGTTTCTATAGGTGAGAGCAAGAGTGTTCTAGGCTTAAACGGGATCAAGGATAAGGACAGTGATCCATTGATGACGTTTAATATGAGTTGATCCTAGCGGATCCACGGGAGATACACAGGATTAGCCATCTGATCATTGGAGATAGTATTGAATTTGGTCGGACATGGATGGGAGTCATCAACAAATCCAAGCAAATCATGATCAATGAGGAGGGTCGTGAACTACAGATGCCATGAGAGATAATTGGAGAAGGTGACTTTCAAGGGCGCATGAGTAGCAGTGTTGAAGCAGATTGGAAGAGCAGAGATAGTAACAAGAGTGGAGGTGGCCGTAAGGTCATTAGAAGAAAAAAAAAATAAGGGCGGCGACAACGGCTAGCTAGGTTTAGGTTTAGTGGTGTGGGTCAAGTGCTCTAATATTAAGTAGAAAGTATTGAGAGAATATATAATTTCATATATCTCAAGAGTGAATACAAGACAAGTTTATAAACAAAAATAAACCTAAGACAGATAAGTACTTATACAAGATAAAAAAACAAAATATACAAAATAAAGATAACGCACAATAATAGAAGATATATTCCAATACTGGTAGGGCCTTTTCCTCTTCAAAGATTTTTGGTGATCACTTTCCAGATTTAGAGTGGCATTTTGTCGAGCACAACTAGAATTTTTTTTCCATTTATCTACCTTTGTTCAAGATTCTAAAGTAGGAGCTCAATTGCTTATATGAATAAAGGAAAAGGATGTATTTATGAAGATATGTAATTGTAAGTTCACTGCAAAGTGTACGAAGGGCATCAACATAGCTTGCTGCGGAGGGCGTAGGCGTAGCTTGTTGTCAAGTGAGGAGGTCATAAGTGTAGTTTGTTGTGGAGAGGGAAGGAGACAATTTTAAGGTTGTGTATTATTTTTTTGGTCTCTGCCCAGTGTGTGCAATTGCTCACATTGGGCCTGTGTAAGCTCCACACGTGCACCCAAGTGTCTTGCAATATCTGATGTGGGAGCTTTGTGATCGCAATGAGGAAGTGGGTAGAAGTGAGGTGAATAAATATAACTGCAATTCCAACAGTAGTTGCTAGGACGGGAGTAACAAATGGGTTGCAACCGTAAGAGGCGTTGGGGCAGGGGACGGTAGCAAAGTCGGCCTTATGCTTCAGGTAAATAATTGCAGTTCCAACAATGGATGCTGGGACGAGAGTAACAAATGGGCTACGGCCATAAGAGGCGTTGGGGCAGGGGACAATAGCAAAGTCGACCATACACTCTAGGGCATGGTTTCGAGTGTAGCCAATCCAAAGAGGGCAGGAGGGGCACTTGTCGTTGAGCCGCTTGTGGAATGTATCACATGCGACATGGCCTATTGGGCATTGATTAAGACAAGAAGTGAAATGTAAACAAGTGATGGAATTAAAGGGCAGCAAAGTTGAATTGTTTTTAAGAAGATTGTATGATCGAAGAACGCACTAGAGGTAGGGATGGCAATAAGTTGAGTTCGGGTCAAATTCTATATCCTCTGTCCCTATACCCATCGGGTATCGCATATCTATCTAAATACTCATACCGGATACCTTGTCTACTAATAATTTTTCTTCTTCCAATCCAACTATATCATTCAATAAAAGTATATTAGAATTAACATCATATTTAATATTTAAAAATATATATATTTATAATTTTAAAAATAGATTAAACATCTATATAGCATATTCCTAACATCAACATAAATTATTAGTAGGTTTTAGGGAAAATTCTTATATACATATTATTTAATCGGATATTTGGGTCGCATATTGGATATCGATAGTCTCTCCATACCTTCCTCCATTCAGGTTGGATATCAAATACTCCGTCAGATTCGGAGAAAATTACCATCCCTAGCTAGAGGGGGTGAATAACGTGCGTCATTTTTTCACTTTTTCGAAAAACACAAGAAATAACATTGATGTGGAATCCGCAAGTACACGGAAACATAGTCAAGTAATAAAATATCGATCCACAGAGACTGTTGATTAAGCACTAGTCGATTAGGAAAGATAAGCTATCTAGACTTCGCGAGGTCATGACAGAGCTTACTTAAAGAGGGAAGACAGAAAGAGAGGAGAAGTAGAGAAAAGAGAGATGGCTTTGGTCCTTGGGGAATGAATGAATAGACGGAACCTAAGATTTCAATTTTGCTACATGCTAGTTGATACCTTATGTATTGTTCATATCCTAATCTCCATGTCTATGTTCTTGTAGAGATCCTAACTGTATACTAGTGTTAGCCCTACAGAAGCGCACCGGAGTGCTTCCTCCTTTTGCATCCAATGTCATTAAGTAAAAGAGATAACCTAGAGAATCCGGTTAAAGGATTACCCTTGTCACGGAGGACTCCCCGATCATATGTCTCTAGGTTACGCTCAGTATTTCTTAACACGGGATAGGGAGAAACGCATTAAGTCATGTTAGCTAACCTCTTGTAAGGGATTAACCTCCATTTCGAGGTAATGCCCGAGATGTTGGATTAAAGATAGCCCCTGTCACTAAGGCTCCCCGGTCATACAATCTCGGACACTCCCTCTACGTGGTAACCAAACTCTCACAACTATATGTATCTACCATTCAAGCATTTCAACAAACACATGGTAAGCAACATACATATAAAACAAGCATAGACATTTAATTGAATAAAGAAAATGCATCAATACATTGTTTATACAACATCATCACATCCTAGCTATTCCCTACATCCTATATTGGAGAACTACTCCATTGCGAAAGGGACACAACAAAAAGAAAGTAAATAAAGTTATCTACAACCCTAGGCAAGGATGGAGAGGAAGAGAAAGCTTATCCTTGAAGCGTGGTCTTCTTGGAGGAACCCTTGCTCCGGAGGCAGACGCCGTTGAGAAGGTGAAGGTGCGGCTTTAGGGTCTTTGCTAAAGGGGAGGACGATTCCCCAAGGCTAAGGGATGAACCCTAGCCAAAAAATTCCTCTCAATGGATAAGAGCCCCCCTTTTATAGGGGGCCGCACAGGAGGTGGCACGGGCCGGTCGTGCCTTGCCCTAAGATCGAGGCGCGTCCGTTAGGCAGGGTCGTGCCAAATGGCATGTCTCAACTGATAGATCGAGTGGCGTGCTAGAGGGGGGGTGAATAGCACTTTTTCGTTGACGTCTCTACAAGATTGTTAGCGCAGTGGAAACAATAATATGCAAAGGACAATAAAAAACAATGCTAACAATCGGAATTTACTTGGTATCCACCCAAACGGGTGACTAATCCAAGGATCCACGCACGTACACCACCTCCACTATGAAAATTCTCTTTCAGGTGGAGAAACCTTTACAGCGGTATTATTTTCCTCTTTACAGAATATAGTGATTGAAGAGAGAAAAAGATGAGAAGACGTTTTGCACGAGCAGCACTTCGTTACAGTACGGAACTGTACTATTCACGTGCAAAAAGATCCTCCTTTTATAAGAGAATAGGACAAACTTGCAGTCTGTCTAGCCCCGCACCAGTCGACTGCCCCTGGGGAAGTCGACTGGCCTAGCATTAATTGCTAGCCAACGGTTATCCAACGGCTAGTTTTCGGGATACACCAGTCGACTGCCTCTGGGCCAGTCGACTGGTAGAAGGCTAAAAATCTTGTGTGAGTTTTGGCAGTCGACTGCCCACTCACTCCCAGCCATTCTTCACATACTCCTTCACGTGTGCCTTCAGGTTCACTCCCTTTGCTCGCCCCTTGAAGTCATCTTCCTCTGGCTCTCGTCCCTCGGATGCGCACACAAGCCTTCCCTTGGCTTGCCTCCATGCCACCCTTCACGTGTGCCCTTGAAGTCCACTTTCCGGCTTGCCCTTGGAGTCCTCCTCCCTTGGCTTTCGTCCCTCGGATATGTTCACCATGTGTGATTCTCCAAGTCCTGCAAACTCAATCACACGTATCAAATACAACAAAACACTCTAACTTTAAACATATTCACACACATACATCAAAACCATGATCTTTCAATCATTTTAGGGTTGATTGTCTCAACAATCTCCACCTTTTTGATGTGTGACAATATGTTTAAGTTTAGAGATAAATAATAGCCAACAATAACAGTAACAATAGATAGCAATTGAAAAAACATAAGACATAGCAAACCTAAGAGGTAACCTCTCACTTAATCCATGTCTTTTCCCATTTTCAATTCTACTCATGATCCAAGTTAAGTTTCAACTTAACACTAAACAACATTAAAAATGCAAGACATATCAAAACTTAAGAGGCAACCTCCCCCTTAATCCATGTCTTCTCCCATTTTTAATCATTCAAGGTCTAAGTTAGACAAAATACTTTAAACCATCCATTTCAAGTCAAAATTCTAACTTAAACCACCCATTCTCTCCCTTTGACACCATCAAAATGATTGCCTCAAGTAACCCAACCCTATGCCATCAAATGAGAGAAAGTTGGATTTCTGAAAAAGATTTCAGAATCTGAAAACATGCGTGCCAGTCGACTGCCCAAATGGGCAGTCGACTGATACTCTGTCAGTGCTATATTTCAACTTCTGATCCGAAATTCAGAAACTTCCAGAAAAATCCAGAAAATTCCAAAAATTTTAAAATTTTGCAGACATGTTTGAAATGATATATTCTATCAAGGAAAAATATCAATCCATATAAAATTTCAAACATGCTTGACTTTTGATAAAAACTCAAAATCCTTGAAAACCACTAAGTTTTGTATCAAAATAACAATCTAATTTTGCAATCATATATCTTTTAAAAGCATGGCAAAACATATAAAACATAAAATGGTTTTCAAAGGTTTAAAATGTCCAACTATGATCTTTGGGCAAAGTGTCCATTGATTAAACACTTGCCTTTCCCATAGTTGGTCTAGGTTTCATATTTTGATACTTTTAATGATTCAACAATATGTCACAACCACAAGTGAACCAAATGTATCTCCTTAATGGATCAAGCACACTTTTTCAAAAGTAATATCCCAAGGTTCATCCTATATTTCTACAAAACACATTCCAAGGCCTCTTCTTAAGGATGTAAACTCCGATTCGGGAAGAGGCTTGGTAAAAATGTCTGCTAGGTTTGACTTTGATTCAACATAGTGTAGTTCTATGTCTCCCCTTGCCACATGGTCTCTAATGAAGTGATGTTTCACTTAAATGTATTTTGTCCTAGAGTGATGAATCAGATTTTTGGTCAAGTTGATTGTACTTACTTTATCACACAAGACTTTGACCTTGGTATAATGTAACTCATAATCTTCTAAAGTGTGCATGATCCAAAGGAGTTGGGAAATACACCCACCCATTGCCACATATTCCACCTTCGTTGTTGATAGGGCAACACATGGTTGTTTCCTACTACTCCAACTAACTAAGGAAGACCCAAGGAATTGACACCCTCCGCTAGTACTTTTCCTATCTAGCTTACAACACGCATAGTCCGAGTCGATGTATCCAAAAAGATCAACACTAGGGGTTCTAGGGTACCAAAGTCCGACATTTAAGGTACCTTTAACATACCTTAGGATCCTCTTAACTACAACCAAATGGGATTTTTTGGCACAAGATTGATATCTTGCATACATACCTACCGCAAAAAGTATATCGGGTCTACTAGCGGTTAGGTATAGAATCTTGCACATAAGATTGATATCATGCTCCTATATTGCTTAGAATCTACTATTTTCCCTTCAAGATCACTATCCATTTTCACATTGGTTCTTATGGGGGTAGATGTTACCTTAGCATTTTCTAGGCCAAATTTCTTTAGCATTTCCTTAGCATATTTGGTTTGAAAAACATGTGTTCCTTCATTAGTTTGCTTAACTTAAAGTCCTAAAAAGAAGGTTAGCTCTCCTACAAGACTCATCTCAAATTCATCTTCCATTTATTTGATGAATTCTTGTAGGAAGTCATTATTTGTTGACCCAAAAATGATATCATCTACATACATTTGGGCAACAAATATGTCCTTATCCTTAGATTTTAGGAACAAAATAGGGTCAATTGTTCCTCTCCTAAATCCCTTAGACACTAGAAACGAGGAAAGCCTTTCATACCAAGCCCGGGGAGCTTGTTTCAATCCGTATAAGGCTTTTCTCAATTTGTAAACGTGTCTTGGATAATTAGGGTCCTCAAACCCGAGGGGTTGTTCTACATAGACTTCTTCCTTAATGATCCCATTAAGAAATGTCGACTTCACATCCATTTGGTGAAGTGTGAAACCCATGTGAGTGGCATAGGCTAGTAGAATTCTAATGGATTCTAATCTAGCTACGGGGGCATAAGTCTCATCATAGTCTAATCCCTCAACTTGGTTAAACCCCCTAGCTACCAATCTAGCCTTGTTTCTAGTGATTTTGCCTTGGTCATCTAGTTTGTTCCTAAAGACCCATCTTGTGGTTACAATGGTGCAATCATTTGGCCTAGAAACCAACTCCCAAACCTCACTTCTCTCAAATTGATTTAGCTCTTCTTGCATGGCTAAGACTCAATCTACATCTCTCAATGCTTCATCAATAGTCTTAGGTTCTAATTGAGAGATTAAGGCTATTTGACTAGTTTGGTCTCTAAAATAGGACCTAGTCCTTACTCCTTGAGTGACATCACCCACTATTTGGTCAATAGGATGATCTTGGTGATGTCTCAAGGGCCTAGAGGTTGTGGGTTCATTGACTACTTCTTCATCGTCCTCTAGGGTACTTCTTACTCCCCCTTGATCATTGCCCTCCAAATGTAGGTCTTGGATTCTTTGGGCAAGGGGTTGGACTTCTTCTATATCCTTATCAATTGAGGTTTTTCTAGGATAGGTATTTGTTGATTCATCAAAGTTATCATTTGGGGGCTCTTCAATCACTTTTGTCCTTTTGTTGTAAACTCTATAACCCCTACTGGTGGATTAATATCCAACTAGAATTCCTTCATCGGCTTTTGACTCAAACTTCCTTAGGTCGTCTTTGGTATTTAAAATATAGACTTTACATCCAAAGACCCTAAAGCAGTGGACTTGCGAAACTCTCCCATTCCACAATTCAAAAGGTGTTTTTCCTAGGAACCTATGTACCAAAACCCGATTTTGAATGTAACAAGCGGTGTTAACCACTTCGGCCCAAAAGTAGTTAGGAAGAGAATATGCATTAAGCATAGTCCTAGCAGCTTCTTGTAGGGCTCTGTTTCTCCTTTCAACTATCCCATTTTGTTGAGGAGTCCGTGGGCATGAAAATTCATGCTTATATCCATTTTCTACACAAAATTGTGAGAAACTTGAATTTTGGAACTCCCCACCGTGGTCACTCCTAATTCGGTTAATTTTGATGTGTTTTTCATTTTCTACCCTTTTACTAAACCCAATAAAAATTTCTAAGGTATCGTCCTTATATTTCATAAAGAAACCTCATGTAAACCTAGAGAAATCATCTACTATAACTAAACAATATTTACTCCCTATTAGTGAGGGAGTACGGATAAGTGCTATTTTGTCGATCATTTTAGATTCTAAAATCCATGTTTGACCCATATTTTAGTTGCTTAATATTGGATTTATCCTAGGTTTTATGATTTTTTTTCTATTTTGGGTTTTATTGTAAATCTTGATATATTGGAAATATTTTGGCACTAAATTGTGGATCTATTTTTTATAGGCTTGGAAGGATCATGGACCTAGGTCATGCTGGGTCAAACTTGAGTCAGAAGTGGACCCGGATCGAATGATCAAGCATCCGACTAATATGGGTCGTCCGATTTAAAAATGGCTAGATCTAAGCCATCTGAGAACTTCTGAGGCAATCTGAGCTGGGGTTGAGGCTAATCAAGCACTCAGATCAAGATCTGAAGGTTTCATCCAAATCAGAGATCATTTAGCCGTTGGATCAAGCTCAGGAGGATCTGTTGGTGCAGGAAGCACCATATCGAACCTTGTTTTGATATTGGCAAAGGATTCAAAGTTAAGTTTATTTGTGATCTAACAATATTCACTGAGTGTGCAGAGACAAAGCCCTAGCGAAGGACTGCTAGGCACCTGGCGAAGGACTGCCAGGATACAAAGCCCTAGCGAAGGACTGCTAGGCACCTGGCGAAGGACTGCCAGGATACAAAGCCCTAGCGAAGGACTGCTAGGCACCTGGCGAAGGAATGCCAGGATACAAAGCCCTAGCGAAGGACTGCTAGGCACCTGGCGAAGGAATGCCAGGATACAAAGCCCTAGCGAAGGACTGCCAGTATCCAAGCTCTAGCGAAGGACTGCTAGGCAACTGGCGAAGGACTGCCAGTATCCAAGCCCTAGCGAAGGACTGCTAGGCGCCATGCGAAGGACAGCTTGGGACTAAAGCCCTAGCGAAGGAATGCTAGGCACCGGGTGAAGGACAGCTCGGCCACCAAGACCTGACAAAGGACCGTCAGGCAAAAGTCCAACCAGAGGAACGGTTGGCATCAGGTAAATTCTCCCGAGAGGAGTAGGTGAGGACGCGTTCCCCGTCGAGGGAACAGTAGGCGTCGGTTCGACCTAGGGCTCCATTTTGGAGACCAAAGTCAGAACCAAGACAGCTAAGGCTGTATAAACAAATATTTTATTGCTTTATTGTGTTTTGGACTAACCCTGGATGCAGGACCAAAGGAAGGAGTGTCTGCAGCTCAGATAGTCTCAAAGGAATGAGGCAATGGCTGAGTAGGGCGCCCGGAGTGTCCCGGGCGCCCCCAAGGTGCATACAAAACAAGTAAAGAGAAAAAGGGTTCGAATAGCTGCTGGGTTGGGCGCCCCCGTGCTCCCGGGCGCCCCGCTGCTCCCGGGCGCCCCCAGCGTCCTGGGCGCCCCCATGCGCATGCCTCGAACCAGAAGCCATCGAAGCTAAGCAGATAACTCTTGACCCGGTCAATCCGGGCGCCCTGAGCGCTCCGGGCGCCCCGAGCGCTCCGGGCGCCCCGAGCGCTCCGGGCGCCCCGAGCGCTCCGGGCGCCCCGAGCGCTCCGGGCGCCCCGAGCGCTCCGGGCGCCCCGAGCGCTCCGGGCGCCCCGAGCGCTCCGGGCGCCCCGGTCAAAGCGGATTCAGAGGATAGACGCTGACCGAGACCTTTGCGGATCAAAGGCCACGTGGGGGCGCCCCCGACGTCCCGGGCGCCCCCAGGCCCTATATAAAGGGCCCTCGATCAAGGCTTCAAGAAATCAATTTACTCAACGCCTCAATGCTCTTCTGCTCTCGCGCCTTGCTCCGGAAACCTTCCAACACGAGCCGACGACGTCCTGCTGCTCCGAGAAATTCGATCTACTCCGGACGTCGGTAAAGAAGAGCGTGTTTCGTTTACTGCACTTATTTTTTGTAATCAAATTATTGTAAACTGTTTGCGCCTATATAGAATTGCCCAAAGTAAACGGTCAACGACCGTGGGCCTTGGAGTAGGAGTCGACACAGGCTCCGAACCAAGTAAAACCTCCCGTGTTTGCGTTGTGTGTTTTTAACTTCCGCTGTGCAATTGCTCTTTACGTAATTCCGAAAATTTTCCGATATTCACCCCCCTCTATCGGTTTTCTCGATCCAACAAGTGGTATCAGAGCGGGGTAGTTCAAACTTGGTGCAACCACCAGTTTGAAAGTTTTTTTTCGGATTTACAAAATTTTTAATATTATCTCTTTTCTTTCTAGTTAATCAATACCACTCGATCTTTCTAGTTAATCAATACCACTCGATCTCTTTTCAATTTTGAATTCTCATTTTTTCACTATAAGTCAAAATTGATAAAACGAATAATTTTTGAAAATTTGTCACAAACTTTTTCTTATTATTATTTTAATATTTTCCTCGAAATTCGTGCTACCTTAATTCGAGCAAATTTTTTTTAACATTAAATTTTTAATTTTTCATCATTAATCAGAATTGACAAAATTAATATTTTCAAAAATTTGTCATAAATTGTTTTTATTATTTTAGTATAATTCTACCTTGAAATTCGTGCAACATTTATTTTGAGTTATTTCTTCCCTTCTCCCGCACTACTAATCCAAGACCAAGTCTTGGTACAATTTTTTGTTATTTTTGTTTGTGTGCAAGGTTTATATTAAATGACCAACCAAGAGTGGAACAGTGCACGCCCACCACTATTCTCCGGCGAGAACTTCACGTTTTGGAAATGTCAATTGGAGTCCCTTCTGAAGGCCCACATGGACTTATGGCAGATCATCCAAACGGGATTCTCGTTACCCGTAGAAGAGGAGTCATCAATCGAGTGGGACAAACTGGATGAACACACCCTCAACCAAATCGAGACCGATGCAAGGGCAACTGCAATTCTACAATGTGGCCTAACCAAAGAGCAACTCGAGCTAGTAGGTCCATGCAGATGTGCTAGAGAAATCTGGGAAAAATTGGTTAATCTTCATCAAGAGATCTCAGATGAAGAAGAAGATCAGGTAAATTATCTTACCCTTTCAGTCCAAGCACAAACAGTCGAGTCAGAGTCTAAACCCGAATCCAAAATCGAACCAGAGTTAGACGACGAATTGACTGAGACGGTAACCGATTTCGAATTCTTTTCAAAATTAGAATTAAATAATCAAACAGATACTATAATGGTCGAGGAAGGTGTAAATTTTATTGCAGGGAAAACTCCTAAAGAACCACCAAAGAAGGAGCTCCAATTAGCACCCGAGTCCGACTCAAACACAGAATCAGAAGATGAGCCTAGATCCGAGGCGGCAAGAATCAAGGGGGAGATTCCCAATAAAGAACCAAAAGGTAAAAGTGTAAATTCATATTTTAATCATATAATTTGTTACACATGCAGGGAGAGAGGGCACTACCAAAGTGTGTGTCCTAGTCGTAAGATTCGAACGACACCACCGACGGTGACAAAGGAATCAGTTCCAAAAGCACGAAAGGACAAAAGTCGCATTCAATGCTTCAAGTGCCAGGAGTTCGGGCATTACCAACGTGAATGCACAGATAAAAGAGCTACCAAGAATGTTGCACAAACAATAGACAAAGGTAAATTTACAGTATTTGAAAATCCGTTATTTAGTTTAAATAATGTGATTGATTCATGTAACTTAATTAAAGCAAACTTCAGAAAGTTGAAACAAGAAAATGAAACCCTAAAACATAAGGTCAATAAGTTAGAAAATTTAATTCATAATCTTGCTGATTTCGAAAATCCGGAGTATTACTCCAATTGTGACCTTACTTAGACAATTGTTTGTTTTAATTATGTGTTTCTTGTTATTTTTTTGTTTAGAATTAGGATTGGTTAGTGTAAGGACTAAATCAATTAATTGAAATTTGAACAACATAGTATTGGGTGGAGGTGAGATGATAGTACGTTAGGGAAGCCATCTTGGCGGAACTAGCCGAAGCTACCGATCCAAGACCCAAACTAGTTAGACCAGAATTTACCAAAAAGTAATTTTGAAAATGAAATTTCACTAAAAGGCTTTGTCTAGGAAAGGGTTGATGATCTAATAAGGCTACGGCCAAAGAAGGCCTTGTGCCTCGCCAAGACCTAGAAGCCAATTTTTGAAATTCAAATTCAATTGACTCTTTGTTAAATTCGAATCTAACACAAATTTTCAGTTAATTTTAGATTCAAATATCTCTTTTCAAAACAAATTTAAATTGGGTTTAAAAAATTAATTTAACTTTTCAAAATTAATCATGGTCTTTTCAAAATAAATCCTTCTATTAAAATATGCATCTCACAAAACAGTTAAGGATATCCTGTTTTGTCACTTAGAAATGGGTGAGATGCTTAGGACCTAAAAGTTGAGTCCAACCCAACCAACTAATTCAATTAAATCAAAATCAAATCTTAATCAAATCAATTAAATTCAATTAAATCTTAATCAAATCAATTAAATTCAATCAAATCTTAATTAAATCAATTAAATTCAATTAAATCAATTAAATTTAATTCAATCAAATTCAAAATTTAATTCAACTGAACAAACTTAACCCTCTAAATTTTCATTTTTTCACAAAAATCAAATTTAACTTTTTAACTAAGAGTCAATGTTTCAAATCATTGTAATTAAAATCAAGTCTCTTTTGTTCACTAACCTGAAATCTATTTCATAACATTTATTTCTTTCCTTTACCATTATACAAACATTTTTTTGAAAATTAGTTTACTCTTGTATGGAAAAAAGTCACCCTAGGGATTACTTAGGATATTTTCTTTTTGTCTACAGTCCGGGCTTAGATATTTATTTTTTTTGAAATTTTTTTTTCAAATAATCACTATATTTTTCGAAAATTGTGCTTTACAAAAAAAAACCATTATCATTTCAAAATGTTTTTCGAAAACGGGGTTTATGCTTTAAAATTATCTTCATTTCAAATTGAATTTTCTAAAATTATATTACCATGCTAGTATTCAAAACTATTATTTTGATTTTAGTAAACCCTAAAGACACAAAGGAAGGTCTACTTAATGATCTACAAAGACTCCGAGAATGTGTCAAATTTAGGGGGAGTCTAAATCAAAAGAAATTATTTCTAACAAATTTGAAATTATTAGATAATTTGCATAATTTGAATCAAACCTTAAGACTCAGAGGAAGATCGCTTGTAGTCAACAAGCTTCCTAGGACTGGGTCGAGTTAAGTGGGAGATCAAATTAAAAGAATTATTAAGCATTTTCAAAATTATATGTTTTCATGCATTGCACTTTTAAAATCCTTTTGAAAACTTAAATAATTACTCTTTCAAAATACTATCCTGTAAAATCATTTTGCTTATATATATCATAACTTTCAAAATTTTACGTGACTTTGGAATACTTTTAAAAAATATTTTCAAAATACTATCATTTTAGCTTATCAAAATTATTTTGGAAATAATATTTACTTGAGTTGGAAAATTTCCAAGACACTTAAGGAAATTTCCTTGTAGTTAACAAGGTTTCCTAGGATTGTGTCAGACTGGAAAAGAAACCAAAGCAAGTACAAGATTATGTGTAAGTACTTTCAAAAAGATAAGTCAAGTAATTTTAGTAATTTTCTTTAATATTTTAAAAGTACTTATGTTTTTCAAATTCTTAATATCTTTCAAAATACTTATGCCTTTCAAAAGCTCAATAAAGTACTTGCATTCTTGTGCATTTTTCAAAATATTCAGAACAAGTAAACTTATTGGTGATCATATACACTTGACTCCAATTATGATTTTGAACATAAATTTTTCAGTCTTTTTAAATTTTTTTAAAATTATCATAACACTTGACATTTCTTCGCTCAATTTTTTTTCACAAACTTTGATACACAAATTTAAATTTCTTTCAAAATATATTTTACAAAATAACACCAAGGGGGAGAGTAGAAAAAGTGAAATTAAAATTTTCATTCTTAAATTTTTTTTCTCCCTTTTCAAAGAAAGTTTTTCTTAGAATGGTCTTAAACATAAGGAGAAGAATTTCACATTAAGGGGGAGAAAAAGGAAAGAGAGAAAGGAATTTTTTTAACAAGTGCTTCAAAAATTTCGAAGTATTTCTAAGTGTTTTCAAATTTTTTGAGTACATATTTTCTCCTAAGTAAAATTTTCCTTAGTAAACAAATTTATTCCCAATTCTCAAAATCCGAAACTTTGTTTAAGGGAAATCTAGCTTCAAAATTTTGCCTAAATTTTGAAAAATTTTGCCTAAAATTTGAAACAAGTTTTGTTAGTGAAAATGCTTTTACTCCATTTTTTTTGAAAAAACACTTTGTTAAAGACATGATGCACTTAGGAAAACTCAAAAATCCCTGTTAGATACCTTGAACACCCATGTTTATTTTTGATATATGTCAAAGGGGGAGGAAAGGTCAAAGTTAAGTATTTTGCAAGTATTCAGGGTTTTAGGGGGAGTATGGAAAAAAAAAATTTTGATAAATTTTTTTTATATACTTCATTGTGTTTTTTTTCCTATACATCATTGTGTTTTCACCTTCTTTTATTAACTGTTATAAGTTTTTACTTAACCTTGAATTGTGTTGCCATAAATCAAAAAGGGGGAGATTGTTGGTGCAGGAAGCACCATATCAAACCTTGTTTTGATATTGGCAAAGGATTCAAAGTTAAGTTTATTTGTGATCTAACAATATTCACTGAGTGTGCAGAGACAAAGCCCTAGCGAAGGACTGCTAGGCACCTGGCGAAGGACTGCCAGGATACAAAGCCCTAGCGAAGGACTGCTAGGCACCTGGCGAAGGAATGATACAAAGCCCTAGCGAAGGACTGCTAGGCACCTGGCGAAGGAATGCCAGGATACAAAGCCCTAGCGAAGGACTGCTAGGCACCTGGCGAAGGACTGCCAGTATCCAAGCCCTAGCGAAGGACTGCTAGGCAGCTGGCGAAGGACTGCCAGTATCCAAGCCCTAGCGAAGGACTGCTAGGCGCCAGGCGAAGGACAGCTTGGGACTAAAGCCCTAGCGAAGGAATGCTAGGCACCGGGTGAAGGACAGCTCGGCCACCAAGACCTGACAAAGGACTGTCAGGCAAAAGTCCAACCAGAGGAACGGTTGGCATCAGGTAAATTCTCCCGAGAGGAGTAGGTGAGGACGCGTTCCCCGTCGAGGGACAGTAGGCGTCAGTTCGACCTAGGGCTCCATTTTGGAGACCAAAGTCAGAACCAAGACAGCTAAGGCTGTATAAACAAATATTTTATTGCTTTATTGTGTTTTGGACTAACCCTGGATGCAGGACCAAAGGAAGGAGTGTCTGCAGCTCAGATAGCCTCAAAGGAATGAGGCAATGGCTGAGTAGGGCGCCCGGAGTGTCCCGGGCGCCCCCAAGGTGCATACAAAACAAGTAAAGAGAAAAAGGGTTCGAATAGCTGCTGGGCCGGGCGCCCCCGCTGCTCCCGGGCGCCCCCAGCATCCCGGGCCCCCCCATGCGCATGCCTCGAACCAGAAGCCATCGAAGCCAAGCAGATAACTCTTGAACCGGTCAATCCGGGCGCCCCGCGCACTCCGGGCGCCCCGGTCAAAGCGGATCCAGAGGATAGACGCTGACCGAGACCTTTGTGGATCAAAGGCCACGTGGGGGCTCCCCCGACGTCCCGGGCGCCCCAGGCCCTATATAAAGGGCCCTCGACCAAGGCTTCAAGAAATCAATTTACTCAACGCCTCAATGCTCTTCTGCTCTCGCGCCTTGCTCCGGAAACCTTCCAACACGAGCCGACGACGTCCTGCTGCTCCGAGAAATTCGATCTACTCCGGACGTCGGTAAAGAAGAGTGTGTTTCGTTTACTGCACTTATTTTTTGTAATCAAATTATTGTAAACTGTTTGCGCCTATATAGAATTGCCCAAAGTAAACGGTCAACGACCGTGGGCCTTGGAGTAGGAGTCGACACAGGCTCTGAACCAAGTAAAACCTCCCGTGTTTGCGTTGTGTATTTTTAACTTCCGCTGTGCAATTGCTCTTTACGTAATTCCGAAAATTTTCCGATATTCACCCCCCTCTATCGGTTTTCTCGATCCAACAAGATATAGACCGTCCATTCAAAGATTAGGTTGATCTGAGCCATCTATTGCAAATCTGGAAGATCCGAGCTACTGAGAGGCAGATCCTGACCCTTGATCAACATCATCAAATTTTGGTTCAGATCGGATGAGATCCAGCCGTTGGATGGAGTTAAGTTAATCTGGACCATCCATTTCTAAACTATATAAACGATCTTCTTCTTCCCAGATCAGTGTCGCGTCTTCGCCGAGCTGAGTTCTTCGAGTTTTTTCCACTGTTCTTCGTTTTCTTCTTCAATTCTCTTCATCTGAGGGCGTGACCACTTTGATTCTAATCTCGGATCAAGATCTAGATCGTCGGATCGTCTTCTCTGTGAGATTTTCAGCTGCAATTCACCACTGAACAGAGCAACGCGAGGGTTTCGCCAGCTCTGCAAATCGATTGCTTGGATCTCGATTGTGTGCTGTTTTTTATCCATCTGAGCTATCTGGAGGGTTCTCTGGAGTGCTCTGATCATCTCCAAATCATCATCGTAATCCAACATAGCGAGATCGAAGAGATCGGATTGGTTTTTCAGCTGGATGCAGAGTTTGAGCTGATTTGATCATAGAGTCGGATTTTCCAGTGATCTGTGGAGCTAAGGGGTTCGAGGCTCACTCTTGTGTGACGGCAAGAAGTTCTTGAGCTAAGGAAGGGATCAAAGTTTAGTTTTCTTTGTGAATTTCTGTTCTTAGCAATAGATTCAATTTCTGCCTTTCATTTACAGTCCTGAATTTTGTATAAGAGTTGCTTAATCTTCTGAATTGTTACTGCATTCTTGTAGGTTTTCATTTCTGCAATTCGTATCAGATAGGTTACTTGTTTAGTGGATATTGAACTTGAACTCAGTTGGCTTGCAACTCAGTTTATGCTTGCGTATCAGTTTTTTTCTCCTGAGTATCAGTTTTCTTCTTGAGTTCCTGAATTTTGTATCAAGCTAGCTTTAGTTTTATCTCTTGAATTTACATTGCAGCTTGTTCCATTTAAATAACACTTGATACCAGATTTTGTGCATCAGTTTGTTGTGTATCAGTTTCCTGTTGGGAACGAGATGGCTATAGAGGGGGGGTGAATATAGACAATCGCTTGCCCCTTTAAAACTTATCACGATTTCTGCAACTCAAATATCAGTAGCACAGCGGAAAGAATGGAAAACAGAGTATGCAGAAAAACAAATGAAAGCAAAACACACACAACTAGCAAGATCGTTAACAAGGAGGGTTTACAAGGTTCGGGGATAACTTGCCCCTACTCCTTGGCGTGCCCTTGAGGTGGGCGATCCCTTGATCGTCGGCAGATCAAGCCTCGGTTAACACCGGATATGAAGCAACCTCCTTCTCGGTGGAGAAACCTCTCCACAGTGTGTTTCAAACAATGATATGTAATGAGCACAATGAAACAACAACAAGAAAGATCTTACTCAAACACTTAGCAAGGATTAAACACAGCAAGCTTCCCGAGCTCCACCCAGTGGCGATCTCACGCAGACCCCTGTCTGCTTCGTGTCTTCCCACTGTCGGACTCCAAGCTTCTTGTTTTCTCCTTCAAGCGCTCAAGTATGATGATTGCTCCTCAATAGCTTGCTTAGAATGGATGAAGAACTCAAGAACAGCAAGCTTCTCGCAGCAGAACGCAAGAACACACCGGTTTTCAAAACTGAATCGCTTTCTTTCTTTTTTTTTTCTTCTCTTCACTTCTGAGCTCTCTCTCGCGTTCCTTTTGTTTCTCCGCCAAGCAACAGGTGACACCATCTCTGTAGCTCCCAGCTACTCCTCTGCCAACGCCAGCCTCTACTGAGCTATCTCTGGACTCACTGAGCTCCTCAGTCGAGCTCCAGTCTTAGCTCCAGTCCGCAGCTCGCCGTTGCAACCTGAGATGGGAAAAGGGACAAACCTGCTCCAAGGAAAGCACTCTTTGACTTCTCCTTGAGTGTTTGAATCCTCCCCTGTCACCTGAAACTCAATCAGAGCATTAGAGCAGAAGATCACAAAGCATATCACATACATCAGCAAATCGGATACGATCAGACGCTCTGACGACGTCTGACAGTGAAATTTGAATTAAAGTGATCGGTCACCGGACCGATCCAGGGTGTGTGGATCGATCACCAGACCGATCCACTGCTTTGCTGGGATTCCCAGCTCTCGCAGCTATACACGCCTGATCGGTCACCGGACCGATCAGGGTGAATCCTGATCGGTCACCAGACCGATCAGATTGGATCCTGATCGGTCACCCAGACCGATCAGAGCAGATGAACAGTTGTTTTTTAATCAAATCCAAGATCCCTGATCGGTCACCAGACCGATCAGAGACTCTGATTTGCAAGGGAACTCACTCACCGTTTGCTCCCTGATCGGTCTCCAGACCGATCAGGAGCAAGACAGCAAGGAAGCAGCCTGCTCCCTGATCGGTCTCCGGATCGATCAGGAGCCACACAGTAGATTCCCAATCTCACTGTACGCTCCCTGATCGGTCACCAGTCCGATCAGACATAGCTGGATCGGTCACCAGACCGATCCACTAAGGAGCAGCGTGCCAACAGTCCCTGATTGGTCACCAGACCGATCCAGTGACTCTACCCAGCCCTCCAAGCTAGGGATTCATCCACCTTAGCCCACCAAGCTAAGGATTTTTCCATCTAACTCTCCAAGTTGGGAATTTATACCTAACCCTCCAAGTTAGGACTTTTCACCTAGCCCTCCAAGCTAGGACTTTTCACCTAGCCCTCCAAGCTAGGACTTTTCACCCAACTTTTCCGAGTTAGAACATCATCCAACCTAGCCCTCCAAGCTAGGCACCTGACCCTCCAAGCCAGGACTTTTTCACCTAATTCTCCAGGATGGGAATTTGCACCTAACCCTCCAGGTTAGGACTTTTCACCTAGCCCTCCAAGCTAGGACTTTTCACCCAACCCTTCCGAATTAGGACTTTTCCAACACCTAACCTCCCAGGTTAGGATTTTCCACACCTAGCCCTCCAAGCTAGGATTTTCAACACCTAACCTCCCAGGTTAGGATTTTCCAACATCATGCCTAATCCTCGATTAGGACTTAATCATAATCATCACAATCATTACACCTAACCTCCCAGGTTAGGACTTTCCATATCATGCCTAATCCTCGATCAGGACTTAATCATAATCCACTCAACCAAACTTAAATCATTGTCAAACACCAAAACAACAACCGGGCCAGACTGCATCAACATTTCCATCTCTGCAATTCGATTTCCATTTCTGCAATTCAGTTCATTTCTGCAATTCTCAGCTTATAGTTTCTGGAATTGAGTCAAGTATACATTAGTTCTTCTTAATCCTTCCTGAACATTGGATTGTGCACTCGATTCCAACCTGCTCTATTGTTCTGCATTAGGTTATTGCTTTCATTTCTGAATTTCTGCATATGGTTTCTGCGTTCCTGCATTTTCACCTCTGCATTTAGTTTGTCTTAATTGATCAGACTTTGGTCTGAATTTCTTCATTCACTCTTGCAACTTTCTTCACTGATAGCTTTGCTTTCCAAGCTTAATCGATTAGTTTCATTTCTAAATTGTTAGTATTAGCTTTGGCCCTCCGTATTAGCTTTGGCACATAAGCTTTCTTCTCTTGGTAGCAAGTCTGTTTTTAATTCTGCACTTGTATCAAGTGCAATTTCGGCACTGATTGGTGTCAAGTTGAATGCAATTTTTAGTGTGCTATTGAGTTTGTTTCGGGTCTAGTTTGTTATTGAATTTCAATTTTCATTTCGGCATTAGTATCAAGTTTCATTTCTGCAAGTAGGTTTAAAGTTTTTGCATTAGTTCCAATCGAAAATGTCAGCACTGTTTTGATTCATTTGCTTAGCATTTGATATCATATTTGCTTTCCCAAATTCGGTTAAGTTGCATTGGTTGATTAGGTTTCCCATTGGTTGAGTTCATTAGTTGCCATTACCTTGTTTAGTTCATTTAGTTAAATTTCCTTTTTTTTCATTGCGTTTTCATTTCTAATTGAAACCAAACCCAATTCTTACTTGAAACCCAAAAATATTTGACGACACATAAACTCGAGCTTAAATCAAACATCCTCAACTAGCCCTAGGAAAAATACGACCTGTGGCCCCTTTACTACATTTTTATCTTTGTTAGCACAAAGGGTTTCCAGCTTTACAAATATCTAAATTTGAGACCCACATTCATGACAGCCTCTTTTGGGTCCATCAAGTACTATGACAATCAAACAAATCAATGTGTAAGAGTTCTAATGGTAAAGTTGTAGTGGTTAGGGTTTTACCTTTGTGTGATGATTTTGATTGCTTACCCTCTTGGCATGCATCATACAATTTTGTCTTCTCATACTTGATCATAGGTAGTCCCTTCACCAACTCTTCCTTGGCCACTCTTGCAATGCTTCTCATGTTGACATGTCCAAGCCTCCGGTGCCACAACCACCCTTCTTCTTCTTTAGACATGAAACACTTAGCCAAATTGTTAGTAGCAAAAGCAAGATCAAGATAATACAAGTTGACCTCTCTATACCCTTCTAATATGACATTATTTGACTCATTATGTTTAATTAGGCACTTCCTATCATGGAATTCAACTCTAAAGTCCGCATTACATAACTGACTTACACTAAGTAAATTAAACTTCATGTCTTTAATTAAAAGTACCTTATGTATGGAAATTGTAGGAGATACCTCAATGGTGCCCCTACCAATAATTCTCAATTTTCCACTATTTCCAAAGGAGACCGTCCCTTCTCTTATATAGCTAATAGTAGTGAACTTGCTCACATCTCCGGTCATATGTCTTGAGCATCCACTATCTACTATCCACATGGTTGAGGCCTCCTTCACCTTCACCTATACAACATGGAAAACATACTCTTTTGGTACCCAAATTTTTGATCCACAAGCATCATTTAAAAAGGTTTTAGGTACCCATGCCCTCTTGATGTTTCCCTTAGCCCCTTGTCTCCTAGATGCACCAATCCTACCCATGAGTGAGACAAAGGTCACTTCCTTTGTCTTTGGCGTATATCATAATTCGGCCTTGTTATAAACGACCCTTTGACTATTAATTATCATATCTAAGTTGCTAGACCCCACTTGAAATTTCCTAAGTGCCTTTGTTAGGTCCTCTACCTTTTTCCTTAGTTCCTTATTTTCAATTTCAAAACATGAATCATGTGATGTAAGAGAATAAGCATGTAAGTCTTCCTTAAGTTTTGTAGACTCTACTCTAAGCATGGCAATTTCATCTTTTAAGTCCTTAATCCTACTTCTAGCTTTAGCTAAATCCATGTTAGTGCTAGAGATAATCTTAACTAAAGTGGAGGAAGGTAAGTTGTATACCTCACTTACCGAAGCTTCTGACTCGGATGATGACGATGAAGCGCTCTCATCTTCACTGCTCGAGCTTCTTTCATCATCTGATGATTCTGATTGGTCCATTGCCATGAGAGCAAAGTGTGAAACTTGCTCTTCTTCCTCCTCCGAGGATGATGGGTCATCCCAGGCCGCCTTGAGGTTGGTGGCACCCTTCTCCTTTCCCTTCGACCTCTTCTTGTCACCTTTCTTCTTCTCCTCCTTTTCATCTCTTTTCTTTAGTTTAGAGCACTCGTTCTTCATGTGTCCCTCTTGGTGGCAGTTGTAGCAGATGATGTCCTTTGCCTTACCCTTACCTTTGGACCCTTTCCTAGCATTGGACTTGTCAGAAAAACTTTTGAAGGCTCTACAAAATTTTCTTACCATGAAAGCCTCTTGGTCGCTATCCATAGAGGCGCTAGACTCCTCTGAGTCGAATGAGGAGGAGTAGACCACCTTCTTCTTCTCCTTCCTCTTCTTCTTCTCCTTTTCTGCAATAAAAGTTATACCCTTCTCTTTGGCCGAGACATTAGCTTGCTCGTGCAGTTCAAATTCACAGAATAGATCATCTAATTTAACTATGGACAAATCCCTTGATACTTTGTAGGCATCAACCATGGATGCCCACAAAGTTGTTCTTGGGAAGGCTTGTAGGACGTACTTGACGAGATCTCGATTTTCGATCTTTTTTCCAATCACATGGAGTTCGTTGATGACCTCCTTCACCCTTCCATGCAGCTGGCTGATAGTCTCATTGCTCTTCATGGGCAGGGATTGGAGTTGGGCCACGAGCAGGTCTTTCTTTGCTCTTCTGGAATCGTTGGACCCTTCGTTCAGTTCCACCAGTTTGTCCCACAATTCTTTGGCGCTCTTGAATGACCCCACCTTGTTGAGTTGCTCCTTTGAGAGCCCACACTGAAGTGTGGTGGCGGCCTTGGCATTGGACTGCGCCCTCTTCATGATCTCCTTCGACCAAGATCTCATGGGTGTCGGCTCTCCTCTTTCATCGACGGGTGCATCGAATCCATCTACAATGCTAATCCAATTTTTAATATCATTCATAAGATAATACTACATCCTACCTTTCCAGTACGCGAAGTCGTTCCCGTCGAAGAAGGGTGGCCGTGCAGTGTTGTATCCCTCTTGAAACACCATTAACTTTCCTCCGGTCGACGGTGAGTTCTTCCGAAACGAACTGGCTCTGATACCAACTGATAGATCGAGTGGCGTGCTAGAGGGGGTGAATAGCACTTTTTCGTTGACGTCTCTACAAGATTGTTAGTGCAGCGGAAACAATAATATGCAAAGGACAATAAAGAACAATGCTAACAATCGGAATTTACTTGGTATCCACCCAAACAGGTGACTAATCCAAGGATCCACGCACGTACACCACCTCCACTATGAAAATTCTCCTTCAGGTGGAGAAACCTTTATAGCGGTGTTGTCTTCCTCTTTACATAATATAGTGATTGAAGAGAGAGGAAGATGAGAAGACTTTTTGCACGAGCAGCACTTAGTTACAGTATGGAACCGTACCGTTCACGTGCAAAAAGGTCCTCCTTTTATAAGAGAATAGGACAAACTCGCAGTCTGTCCAGCCCTGCACCAGTCGACTGCCCCTGGGGCAGTCGACTGGCCTAACATTAATTGCTATCCAACGGCTAGTTTTCGAGGTACACCAGTCGACTGCCTCTGGGCCAGTCGACTGGTAGAAGTCTGAAAACCTTCTGTGAGTTTTGGCAGTCGACTGCCCTCTGGCCAGTTGACTGCCCACTCACTCCCAGCCATTCTTCACATACTCCTTCACGTGTGCCTTCAGGTTCACTCCCTTGGCTCGCCCCTTGAAGTCATCTTCCTCTAGCTCTCGTCCCTCGGATGCGCACACAAGCCTTCCCTTGGCTTGCCTCCATGCCACCCTTCATGTGTGCCCTTGAAGTCCACTTTCCGGCTTGCCCTTGGAGTCCGCCTCCCCCATCTCTCGTCCCTCGGATATGTTCACTATGTGTGATTCTCCAAGTCCTGTAAACTCAATCACACGTATCAAATACAACATAACACTCTAACCTTAAACATAATCACACACACACATCAAAACCATGATCTTCCAATCATTTTAGGGTCGATCGCCTCAACACCAACCATCCCCTTTCGGTGAGATCGACATGGCCAAGGCAGGGTCTTACCAAATGCCATGGCTTAATTGTGCCTTCTGCTACAATATCGCACGACCGGAGCTTGGGGTCGTGCCACACGACCCGACCATGCTAGTTTCGGCGGAGGTGGCACAGCCTAACCATAGGCCTCTGGCGACCAAGCATGGCCAGAGCACTGACCCTGCCAATTAGCACAGCCCGGCCATGCACCTCTCAGTGAGAGGTGCACGGGCCATGCTGCCCCACGGGCTCTATTTCCACTCTGTTCTTGTCTCAAATCGCGCCCTATCAATGAAAACAAGGAACAGATCTCCGGACAAAAAAAAAAGAGAAAAGTAGCGAAGTCATACAAAATATGGTGCAATAACATAGAATACAACCGAGAAAAACAAGTGAGTGAGCGTGAAAATAGGGATTAAAAGGTATCAAATATACGCTCATCAAATAACGCAATGGAAATAAAGATAGAACAAAAACAAAGCAAATACCTTTGTTTTTACTTGGTTCACAGTCTGACGACTTCTTGTCCAAGGTCCGTACTCATTAAGTTCTTTCGTTGAGCAATTCACTAATAGCTCGAATGATTACAAAGAATAATGAAATTGAAAGTACAATTATATCGATGACTTAGAGTAGAAGCTTGGGCTTTGTCATCAGAGTAGCATTTCAGCATTGTGGAAGGCTTTTCAGAGCAACACGTGAGTACGGAAGTTGCATAGAAACTTATGTCTAAGGTGTTGGTCATACCCTCCTTTTATAGCTTTATCTAGAGTCCAGGTGACTCTATTCGAAGCTGATCTAATCCTGATCCAATCTCATGCAGTTTACCACATCTAGGTGACTCAATCCTTTACAAGTGCTTTAATTTTTGACATGGTGAAAACTAAGCAAAGTTTTATCCTGGTCGACTCTATACCATCCCAAGGGATTCAGGTGCATAAAGTCTAACGTGCACTGATCAATCAATGACTATCACCTCATACTATCGTTGTCGATATGATCAGGATGGCTGGATCCTTTACAGATGCATGTATTGGTTTAAGACGTCTAGATCTCTACAAGGCGCCTGAATTAACTTTTTCAGACATTTTAACTTCTAAATCACAGAGTTAACACAACAAGTATATATATAATATTAAATGAAATTGGTTTGATAGTCTTTGGACTATTCGATCTTAACTTTCAGATTTCAAATAAAACCCTAGGTCGGATTTATGCCTACTATTTTCTCAATGAGGAATGCATCCTCACCTACTCTTTTTAGGAGAGTTTATCTCTTGCCAAACATCTGGTCCTCTGACTTGTCTAGACTTTTGATCAGCATCCGATCTTAACCTTCGAGACTTCCCGCTAGACATTTGGTCCTCGACCCACCTAGACTTCTGCATGGTGTCCTGAACCTCCAGGGCTTCCCACCTAGTGTCCTCAACCCCTAGGAATTCTGTCTGACGTCCTCGATCTGCCAAGTCTTCTACTCAGTCTATTCGACCAGAACTTTTTTTCCCAATCCACTTGACCAAGACTCTTTGCCTAGCCTTAACTAGGAATTTCCTGCATACTTAGTTAAGCTCATTAGATTACAATAAATCTTAACTTTAAATTTTTACCAATATCAAAATATACGTTTGATTAGCTAGTGCTCCCAGTATTAATAATCTCTCCCTTTTTAATTTATGATAACTTGATTGAAAGTTAAGTTTAATATAGAATTTTTAATATTTTAATAAAAAAAATTTCACAATAAACATTTTGAATTTTTCGAGTGTTTAATTTTCAAATATGCTCCCAATTTAACATTCTCCGTCTAAAATTTTTGAAGGCTTGCATATTTTTGAAAATCCATTTATTTTGAAAATTTACATAAAAAATATATTAACTTAAATCATTCTCTCCTCTTTGTCATATATCAAAAAGTTAATATAGGCAAAGAAAATAAATTTTGTAAACTTAGTCATTGTCCAAAACATATAATATATGCAAGCTTTGAAAAATTAGTTTGGAAAAAATTTGTAAGTTAAAAAAATTTCACTCAGATTTTTGAAAAATTTTACTCAATGTTTTTAAGAAAATTTTGGAAAATAATAAGCATTTTTATGATTTTTCAAGATTTTTTTTGAAAACACTTAATTATAGAAACATAATTTTCCTAACAAATTTTTGAAAAAAAAAATTAGCTATGGAAAATTTTTTGCAAATCCTATTGTTTTAAGAAAATAATTTTTTAGAATGCTTTAACATTGATAATTTTTTGAAAATCTTTTCTAAGCCAACTATGAAGAATAGTAAGCAATTTTCAAGTTTCAACGAGAATTTTATAAGTATTGATGGGGTTGAGCATCCTCTGGTTGACACGTAGAGGAGAGAAGCTATGTGTCAAGGTCCACCAAATCTGAACGATTCTCCCAGACTCCTGAGACCACCTCGGACTGGCATACTCCTGAGACTCCCTCGGGGCCATAGATCCTTTCGAGCAAGTGCATGCCTGAGACCCACTTGCGATGGTATGAACCCGAGGCTTCCCCGGGAAGAGAGTCTCTCGAAGCCCTTCCGGGAGAGAAAACTCCCGAGACCCTCCTCGGGAGAGCGGAGCCCCAAGCGGGTATAAACCCGATAACCCAACTCCATTAACCGGCGCCCTTTCCTGTTCAAGAAAGGCAGCGGGTAATTACTGTCATTTACGTATGATGATTAAGGCTCAATAATCGCGGAAGCCGTTACCTAAAGGTTATCAGGTAACAGCCAAACACGGGACGTGGAGAGGAACAACCGCCACCTCAGGTATATAAGATACTTCAGCCCCATAGGTAAAGGGGTTACGCCCATCTTACTTACAAGTTCCTCCTACTTCTTTTCCATCTATATACTTGAGCACTGACTTGAGCGTCGGAGTGAGCTCCGCCAGAAAATCTCCGGTGTGTTCCCATTAATGCTCGTGTTAATCTCGCAGGGCGAAAGTTTCTTCCCTTCCGTCACCGTCCTGGTGGGCTAGAATCTGGTGGCTAGCCGCCCGCGTCGATTCCTTCCGAAACAAGTTTGGCGTCGTCTAAGAGAATTTCAAATCATAACACCAGAAAGAACACCGTGATGGCGGACTCAGAAGGGCAACACATCATCTTGATGAAGGAAGAATTAGATCGCCTTGTAGCTAACGCCGTTAAGGGAGCACTCGAACAACATCAGATTGAGCAAGCCGCATCACGATGAGCGACCTCGGTGCAAGCGGAGATCCCTAGAATCTCCGTCTCACGCCATCACGACCGGCGATCTGTCTCGCCCCCGGTGGGACATGCGGTAATACCTACGACGCACCGGCGGGAGTTCCTAGGGGATTTGGAGAAAATTAGCTCCACCGCCTCCAACATCCTACGGCAAGAAGAAGGTGGGGGGAAGGGGGAAGGACCTAAGAACTTACAGAAGGCACCTTCCACCCCTTTCTCATTGACCATCATAGAAACCCCCATGCCGAAGCAGTTTCGGGGTCCAGGGATTGCCAACTATGACGGAAAGACCGACCCGGAAGACCACGTTTGCAAATTCGAGAACACGACACTTCTGCACCAGTACACCGATAGTGTAAAGTGCTGAGTGTTCTTAAACACCCTATCAGGAGCAGTCCAGCGGTGGTTCCAAAGGCTGCCCCAGGGTTCTATCAACTCCTTCTTGGAGTTCAGAACCACCTTCCTGCACCACTTCGCCAACAGCCGTCAATATCAGAAGACGACGCTCAACCTCTTCACCCTCAAGCAAAAGGCAAAGGAACCGCTAAAGGATTATATCCAGCAGTTCAATCGGGTGACACAAGATGTACCAACCGCAACATCTGAGATCTTGGTCAGCGCCTTCACACAGGGCCTTTCCGAGGGGGACTTCTTCCGATCACTAGTGAAGAAGCCACCAACTAGCTTCAACGACTTGCTAGGGTGCTCAGTCAAGCATGTCAACGTCGAGGAAGTGCAGCATGCCCACCGTAAAGAATTGACCAGAATAGCTGCCCCGACCACGATCCAGTTAGAAAGGAGGGAATCACCAGCACCTACCCGCGCAAAGGACTCTCGATCGGGGAAGGATCATTGGGCTAGTAAGAAAAGGCTCGTGGAAATGATGGACACTCAAGAACCAGAGCCACTGAGGAGGTACTGCGATTTCCATGGCAGCACCACGCACTCCAATGAAGAGTGTCATGCTCTGAAGAAAAGGATGGCGGGGGAAGTAGATAACAAGTCCTAGAAGCGCTGGAAGAAAGCGAGATCCCGCCAGAGGTCCCCGCGAAGGAGTCCTTGGCAAGCGGCCATCATGAGAAGAGGAAGCCCGGCAGCCGTCCCGGTCGCGCTCTCTGGGGAGAAGTCGGGAGGTGGCACCGAGGTGGCACCCCGGTGATCCCTCTCCCCTGAGCGAGATGCCCGGAAGGGCAAGGCCCCAGTATGAGGCCCACCTGCGGGCCATGTAGGGGTAATTTCCGGAGGTTCTACTAGAGGAGATTCAACTGAGCAAGGAAGGCCCATACTCAGCGGCTGGAGAATTACGCCATCAGGGCGAACAGTACCCAGCGGCATGGTCCTACCATCTCCTTCGGCCCTGAAGACCTGGAAGAAGTGGAAGCTCTCCATGAAGACGCTCTGGTAATTCTTGCACGTATTGCAAATTATGAAGTTAAGCGAATCTTCGTGGATACAGGTAATTCAGTCAACATCCTGTACAAGGCGACCCTAGATCAGATGCAGATCGATGAGGATGAGTTGCACCCGGTCTCCATGCCACTCTTTGGCTTCACAGGGTACCGGGTACAACAGATCGGGCAGATCACACTCTCTCTATCATTGGGAAGTGGCACGCTGGAAATGACGAGGAGGACCCCCTTCTTGGTCATCGATGCCCCCTCATCCTACAATGCAATCCTGGGGCGCCTAGCACTCAGCATCTTCCAGGCGGTGGTCTCGGTCTACCACTAGAAGATCAAGTTCTCGGTGGGCGATCAGGTGGCCGAGGTCAAACGAGATCAGTTAGCATCTCGGCGATGCTACAGCGGGGAAGTCAGATTTGAATCCCGCAATAGCCCGAAGCCTCATGAAGCTCTGCAAATCGACGTGGCAAACCCTCGGGAGGAGAGGACCCAAGGAAGAAAGGAGGGAGGTAGAAAGTGAAGAAGTTTGGATTCACCCTCAACAGACCAGGGGGGGTGTCACGAGGATTGCTGCCGACCTTGCTCTAGAGATAAGAAGTCGTCTGATCGACTATTTGCAGAGCCACAGGGGCGTATTTGCCTGGGCTACCGAGGAGATCAAGGGTGTCCCCCCCAGCTTGGCCATGCATCACTTGCATGTGATCCCAGGGGCTCGGCCGATGAAGCAGAGACGAAGACATTTTACGCCTGAGCAGGACAAGGTTATCAGAGATGAGCTCAACATGTTGCTGAAAGCTGGTCACATAAGAGAAGTTCAATTCCCAACTTGGTTGGCTAATGTAGTACTTGTCCCTAAGCCCAGGGGTAAATGGTGGGTGTGTATTGACTTTCGAGATCTAAATAAAGTCTGCCCTAAAGACTGCTATCCTTTGCCTCGTATAGATAGACTAGTGGATTCCACCTCTGGTTGTGAGTTTATTTCCATGTTGGATGCCTACCAGGGGTACCACCAAGTGCCTCTCGCGCCTGAGGATCAAGAGAAGGTTAGCTTCATGACGGCAGATGGCACGTATTACTACAACGTCATGACCTTCGGGTTATGTAACGCTGGGGCCACTTACCAGTGTATGATGGACAAGGTCTTCAGGCATCAGATCGAGATAAACATTGAAGTCTATGTAGACGATATTTTGGTCAAGACTAACAAGGGGAAGGATATGATCACCGACCTCGAGGAGACCTTCTCCACCTTGAGAGTCAATAGACTCAAGTTGAACCCTGCCAAATGCCTATTTGGAGTAAAGAGTGGTTGATTTCTAGGCTACATGGTGACAGAGAGGGGGATCGAGGCCAACACAGATGCCCTCTCCTCGCAACTTCAAGGAAGTACAGAGGCTGAACTGCAGGATTATAGCTTTATCCAAATTTATCTCCAAGTCTGCTGATCGGACCCTGCCCTTCTTTAAAATTCTGAGGAAGGCAGTCAAATTCGACTGGGATGATCAATGTGAGAAGGCGTTTGTAGATTTAAAAGCCTATCTGGCCGAGCTCCCCGTCCTCTACAAGCCAATGGAAGGGGAGATGTTATTCATCTACTTGTCAGCGACCGAGCAAGCGGTGGGCTCTGCACTTATCCGAGAAGAAGGCATGGTATAGTACTTGGCCTACTTCTTCAGACACCTCTTGAAGGATGCAGAGACGCGTTACACAGTAATGGAGAAGCTGGCCTACACCGTGGTCTTAATGGCCCGGAGGGTCAGGTCATATTTTTTAGCACACCCCATTGTGGTCCTCACCAACAGTCCGCTGGGAAGAGTTCTCACCAATCCGGAAGCCTCGGGTCGATTAATCAAGTGGACAGCGGAGCTGAGCGAGTATGAGATTGAGTACCAGCCCCGTACTGCTATCAAGGCATAGGCCCTCTCGGATTTTATGCTCGAGTCTATCCCGGAGCCCGAGTTGAAGGGGTTTGGAAGATCTATATCGACGGGTTCTCCAACAACAGACACAGTGGAGTGGGAGTGCTAATGGTTTCCCCCCGAGGGGATACATTACACCTATCTATTCGGATCCACTTCAGAGCCACCAATAATGAGGCTGAATACGAAGCAATCTTAGCAGGCTTGCAAGCAGCCAAGCATGTGGGAGCCGCTCGGGTGGTTGTGCATTCAGACTCTCAGCTTGTGGCGCAGCAGATAAAAGACGACTTCGAAATAAAATGTGAATGTCTACAGAGGTATGTAGCCCTCTATAAGCAACTAAAAGTCTCCTTCAGGGAGATTACATTGCAGAAGATCTCCCGGGCAGACAATGTCAAAGCAGATGAGCTAGCCAAATTGGCTAGCTCCATCTCAGCCTGGTAGCTGGACGAGCCTAGTACCACCGAAGTGACAGTGGCTCAAATTGAAGAGGAAGCTGAAAGTCAGGACATTGTAAATTAGAGGGATTCGTACGTGGAGTTCCTACGCAAAGGAAATGTCCCGACCGGAGGTCAAGGAAGCCGATTATTCCGCCGCCGGGCTGCTAGGTTCACTCTGGTTGGAGATCAACTATACCGAAGAGCCTTTGCCGGACCACTCCTCAAATGTGTTGGTCCAGAAGAAACAGATTATGTGATGCGAGAAGTGCATGTAGGCATTTGCGGGAGTCACATTGGGGGAAGGCCTCTATCTAGGAAGATTATCTTGGCAGGGTACTTCTGGCCCACTCTGCAAGCTGACGCTATTAATTTCGTAGCCGGATGCGAGGCCTGCAGAGACATCAGGATGTGACTCATCGACCGACCGAGCCCCTGCGAGTCTCCACAGTGTCCTGCCCATTCGATCAGTGGAGGATAGATATTGTAGACCCATTTCCCATCAGACCTCAACAAAAGAAGTTCATGTTTGTTCTCGTGGATTATTTCTCCAAATGGGTGGAAGCTGAGCCTCTGGCACACATCATAGAAGCAGCTATGATGAAGATCCTATGGAAGGATATTGTTTGCAGATACGACATCCCTCACAAGCTGGTGTCGGATAATGGAAGACAGTTCTCTGGGCGCAAACTCAAAGAATGGTGTGAGGGGCTAGGTATTAGTCAGGCGCGTACCCTTAGGGTAATGGCCAAGCCGAGGTTGTCAACCGAGAAATCCTCAGAGGACTCAAAACAAAGCTAGATCACGTCGGAGGCAACTGGGTTGAAAAGATCCCTAGTGTTTTGTGGTCCTATCGTACCACTCCACGAGAGGGAACAGACCAGAGTCCCTTTCAGTTGGTATATGGAGCTGAGGTTGCAATCCCAGTGGAAGTCGGTGAGGAGTCCACTCAGCGGCAGCACTATAACAAAGAGGACAATAATCAAGAGCGGCTAATCGATCTGGATCTTGTGTCAGAAGTCCGTGACAAGCAGCTGCCCAGCTCGAAGCGCATCGACAGCGTATGCAACAAGCCTACAATCGTCGAGTGATTGCCCGCAGCTTCGAAGTCAGGGACAAGGTTTGGAAAAGGATCAAGCCAGTGGGTGACCCCGGGAAGCAGGAGCCACGGTGGGGCGGACCCTACATTGTCACTCGCAAACTCACATGAGGCAGCTACTACCTAGAGGATGACAAGGGCAAAGGGTTGGAGAGGTCGTGGCACGCCAAGCATCTTCGACTTTATCGTACCTGGTGAGATTTTGAATTATCTACATGAAACCTATATTCTTGTTGACACTGCCTTGCAATTCAATAAACTAAGAAGCAAATGAAAGCTTACATAAAGAACACCGAGTACTTGCCTACTTAAAACCCTACTACCTCGCGGTGCTGCGGATGCCCGAGGTGAGTAGGCCTGGTCGTGGTGTTGCGGATGCCCGACCAGGAGCTGCTTAAAACCCTATTATCTCGCGGC
Source organism: Boesenbergia rotunda (assembly GCA_024364735.1). NCBI lineage: Eukaryota > Viridiplantae > Streptophyta > Magnoliopsida > Zingiberales > Zingiberaceae > Boesenbergia > Boesenbergia rotunda. The sequence goes on from JAGFNQ010001721.1 coordinate 274,306, forward strand.
GTTGCGGATGCCCGAAGTGAGTAGACCTAATCGTGGTGCTACGGATGCCCAACCAGGAGTTGCTTAAAACCCTACTACCCCGCGGTGTTGCAGATGCCCGAGGTGAGTAGGCCTGGTCGTGATGCTACGGATGCCCGACCATGAGCTGCTTAAAACCCTACTACCTCACGGTGTTGCGGATACCCGAGGTGAGTAGGCCTCATTGTGATGTTGCGGATGCCCAAGGTGAGTAGGCCTCATTGTGATGTTGCGGATGCCCGATCAGGAGCTGCGTAAAACCCTACTACCTTGCGGTGCTGCGGATGCCCGACCCAGAACAGCTTAAAACCCTACTACCTCACGGTGCTACGGATGCCCTAGGTGAGTAGGCCAGGTCGTGGTGCTGCAGGTGTCTGACCAAGAGCTACTTAAACCCTACTACCTTGCGGTGCTGCGTATGCCCGAGGTGAGTAGGTCTGGTCGTGGTGTTGCGTATGCCCGACCAGGAGCTGTTTAAAATCCTACTACCTCGCGGTGCTGCGGATGCCTAAGGTGAGTAGGCTTGGTCGTGGTGCTGCGGATGCTCGACCAGGAGCTACTTAAAGTCCTACTACCTCGCGGTGTTACGGATGCCCGAGGTGAGTAGGCCTGGTCGTGGTGCTGCGGATGCCCGACCCGGAGCTGCTTAAAACCCTACTACCTCGCGGTGCTGTGGATGCCCTAGGTGAGTAGGCCTGGTCATGGTACTGCGGGTGCCCGACCAGGAGCTGCATAAAACCCTACTACCTCACGGTGCTGCTGATGCTCAAGGTGAGTAGGCCTGGTCGTGGTACTGCGGATGCCCGACCAAGAGCTGCATAAAACCCTACTACCTCGAGGTGATGCGGATGCTGGAGGTGAGTAGGCCTGGTCAGGATGCTGCGAACGCCCGACCAAGACCAGGACCCACTTAAAACCCTACTACCTCATGGTGCTGCGGATGCCCAAGCTAGGTAGGCTCGGTCTTGGTGTCACTCCTTTGTCTGACTCACCTGCATGGTCGAGACATTTCTTTATGGTTACCTAGCGGGGACTTGGCGGGCCTCGTAGTCTCCTTCTGGTCGCCAAGTTCCAAGGTTCTCGTTATGCTTGGGACCCCTTGGTTCGGCGTGGGGTAATGATCTCTTGATCCTTGGCTAGGAACCAAATGATCCTACCTCGAGAGGCGTCCAAGGGCGTAAAGGGGTCGTTTGTCGCAAGAAACCATAACGTAAAAGAAAACGAAAAGGACTCCAAGCATACAAAGGAAAGAAATGAAAGGGGTTCCATTAAAGATTCTTGGTTACACCTGGTAGCCACACGCTGAAGCAACAAAACGAATGGCAATGAAGCGCGATGACTATGACTCCTCTATCGGGGTCGACGCTTGTTCAGCTTGCCCCCCCCCCCCCCCCTAGCCAGATGTGCCTGTCTTCATCTGGAGCCTCCCTTGCGGTCGCTTGCTCCTCAGAGTGCCAAGGGAGAACGCTCGTTCTTCATGTTATTGGCTCACACCCTTACTTCCCAGGTTGGGATGGAACCTTACAGCTTTGTTACTCCTCGGGCCGGCGACAGACGTAACATAAGGAGCTAAAAGTACCCAGTGAGACAGAGGGATGCAAAAATACTTTCTCTTTCAAATAAATGATTACACCAGGAGTTCAAAATAGGAAAGTACAAATACAGAAATAAAAGATAGATGGCTTTGGCTGGGAGAATGATCCTATAACTCCTTGTCTTCTAGAGGAAGGTCATCCCAAGCCCGGTTGACGCTCAGGAGGCTTAGGTCAGCATTAGGCTTCAGGAGTTGGGCCTTCTGGAGCTGGCGGATGGCACTGTCGAAACCCTGCTGTAGGCGCTTCATGACTTGTCTGGCCAAAATATCGCCAAACTCGTCGGACTCCAAGAACCTAGCTTTGAATGCCGCCTCAGTCTCCTTTGACTGGGAAGCCTCAGCAGCCTTGAAAACTTGTAGTTCAACCTCGGCTGCCTCCTTGGCCACCCTCAGTTGAGTCACCTCGGAAGACCTATTGTCCTGGTCTTCCAGGATATTCTTGAGTCTCTTTGAGGCGACCGAAGCTTCTGATCGGGCCTGGGTGGCATCCTCCTCGAGCTCGGTCAAGTGATCAGTGGCCGCAATGATATCTGTTTCTTTGTGGGCCAGCTGATGTGCCTGGTCTTTGATGCCCTCATTCAGTTTTTCGATGGAGGTTTCCAGGAGTTTAACATCCCCAGCCAACTTCTTCTCTTTCGCCTGAAGCTGGTCCTGCTCCTGGGCCATCTTGAGCAAGTCCTCCGAAAGTACCACTACCCGGGCAGACACCAGCTGCTCCCTGTGGCGGGAACTATGAACACCCAACTCTAGGGCCAGCAAATTCTCCAGCTGGTGCTCCACCTTCGATCGGAGAGCAATGTTGACCTCTAGTTGTAGGAGCCCCGCTCGATGGGCGTGGTCGGCGTCGGCCTTTGCCTTCAGTGCGCGGTGGGTCAGGGACTCAACCTCTTGCCACGAGTACAAATGACGGTCGACGGTGAGGCAGTCCTGAGTAGCCTGTTACAACATGGAGAGGTTAAAATACATATAGCAAAATAAACTGTGAAATCAGGAACCCTTACCTTCAGGAGAGACTCACGAAGATTAGTCAAAGGCTCGGTCGTGGTGCACGCGGGGGGCGAGGAGTCTCTGGATGGGAGAAGACGATGGACAGCGGGAGTCCTTGGGGGCGCGACGGAAGGACCAGTGACATCCTCGTCAAAGCTGGAGGCCCCCTCGGAGGGACGACCCTCAGTAGGGGCATCTCTGATTTGAACTGGGGGAAGGGGTTCGGATGATTGGGAGGCCGCCTTTGATGCGGCTTCGAGCTTCTTGCGTAAGCACTCCAGCTTCAGGCGAGGCCTGGTGGACACTGTGCGTTTCCCTTTGGAAACCTTGGCGGAAGCCGGAGAAGGGCGGCTGCGGAGGAGCTGGCGGCCTGATCCCCTGTCTCTGGAGTGATCACTTGCTTGTAATGATGAGACAGAGGGACGGTGTCCTCGTCGTCCGGCATGGGGATGCCCTCCTCTGGAATGGAGGGGAGTCTACTGGCATCGAAGAGGTGCAGCCTCTTCCACTTCGATGGACCTTCCTCGCGGTGCTTCCTCTTGGGTTGCCCTGATGGTTTGGGCTACTGGGTATCATCAAGAGGTAGCGACTTCTCCGCCTCAACGACGACCAGAGCCAGGGTGGCCTCCTGGGCAACGTTGATCTCTTGGGGGACGGGTGATTCTGAAGCCCCTTGGTCAGCAGCCGGCTCGATCCTGTCTAGGGCCTCCGTCCGCTCTAGTGCTAGGAGCTCGCCAGCAGACTCCGTGGCTGCCTCCAAAGTTTCGGGGGAGGGGGAGGCAGTCAACGCAATGAGAAGGGTCGAGGGAAGCGCCAAGGCCTCCTTGTTGACTTCATTCCACTTAATGAGCTAGTTCATCGCCCTCGACACATGATGTTCTCTGCAGTAAACAAGCAAGGGAACATCAGTTAGCATTAATGGACATTTACAAAGACATCAAACTTACTGAGGTTGGGGCTGATGCTGATGACTTTGGGGTTGAGGCCCGCTCGGTACAGCAACTCCTCACAGTGCACCAGTCTCGGGCCACTGAACTCCGTACCCGATAGGATACTCCTAGCCCGTTGGTAGGCTGAGTCCTGCTGGAAGTCCCCTAGCTTCGACGGGGTGGGAAGGTCTTCCCTCCAGCGAAGGGAGCTGAAGGGGAGTTGGGGCAACCGAAGGAAAAAGAACCTCTCTTTCCATCCCTTATGGGAAGAGGGGAGTCCACCTAAGAACCTATGGCCGGGACGCACCATAAAACTAAAGGCCCCCCTAGAACCAGTAGGAACGAAGAACAAATGGAAGAAACGGGTGGGGGGGGGGGGGTGAGAGGGATATCAAAGAGCTTAAAGATGATATACGCTCCGCTCATCTGAGCGAAGGCATTGGGCACCATTTGATTGAGGGGGATGTCGAAGTAAGAGGAAACCCCGGTGAAGAAATGAGGAAGGGGAAAACAGAGTCCTAACTCCACCTGCCCTAGAAAGAAGGTAAAGAATCCTAGAGGACGGGTGATTGATCTACCCTAGGGACTTCTAGTCCATCTCGGCTGGAATGTCGTAGGCCTCGCAGGCCGCTTGGAGAGTTTCCGGCCTAACCCTAGACGACAAGGATTCATACCACTCTGGTTGATATCCTCTCTCTGAATCCCCCCTCCTACACTGATCCTTCTTGCTTTCCTTAACCATGATTCTTAGCGAAGGTAATGAGAAGGAGGAAGAAGACTTACACGAAAGAAAAAGGCTCTTAGAGGAAGAAGATGAAGAGGATGCCTGCAACTGCTGATAGTCGACAATGCTAGAAGGCGAACGGGTGTTTTCGCCTCCCCCCCTTTTATAGGGAGGAAACTGCCCGCGTGTGTACAATGGGGGTGTAACACATGGGCAGCAATAAACATCCATCTCGAGGTGTCACCGCTGCCGAGGTGGCCGTTTGATACGGGCTTGCCGCGCATATCAGCAGGAGATTGCAAAGAGAGAAGGATGCGCACGTGGCAGGAGCGCATTCGCGGAGGGGTTTGTCGCCATTAAGAGAACCCATGCACTTTTAATGTGTGATGGACATCTATCATTTCTATGCCTCAAAATTCGTAGGAGCCTTTTTGGAAGATGAATTCAATGGGGTCACCTCGGAAACAGAGATGAATGTTTTGATTTCTCGGACCCGACAAGCTGCCAGTTAAATGGCCATGGATAGGTGGACCCCCCACGACATAGCTTCTTTGATACACTACTAGTCTAATCAGTCAGACACACTTCCTTTGATTATACTTGAAGGGAAGGACTTGTGATGGGGTTGAGCATCCCCTGGATGACACGTGAAGGAGAGAAGCTATGTGTCAAGGGCCACCATGTCTGGACGATTCTCCCAGACTCCCGAGACCGCCTCGGACTGGCATACTCCCGAGACTCCCTCGGGGCCACAAATCCTTTCGGGCAAGTGCATGCTCGAGACCCACTCGGGATGATATGAACCCGAGGCCTCCCCGGGAAGAGAGGCTCCCGAAGCCCTTCTGAGAGAGAAAACTCCCAAGACCGCTCTCGGGAGAGTGGAGCCCCAAGCGGGTATAAACCTGATAACCCAACTCCATTAACCGACACCCTTTCCTGTTCAGGAAAGGCAGCGGGTAATTACTGTCATTTGCGTACGATGATTAAGGCTCAATAATCGCGGAGCCATTACCTAAAGGTTATTAGGTAACAGTCAAACACGGGACGTGGAGAGGAACGTGGGGACACGTGTGACCGCCACCTCAGGTATATAAGGTACTCCAACCCCACAGGTAAAGGGGTTACGCCCATCTTACTTACAAGTTCCTCCTGCTTCTTTTCCATCTATATACTTGAGCACTGACTTGAGCGTCGGAGTGGGCTCCGCTGGAAAATCTCCAGCGTGTTCCCATTAACGCTCGTGTTAATCTCGTAAGGTGAATGATTCTTCCCTTCCATCACCGTCCTGGTGGGTTAGAATCTAGTGGCTAGTCATCCGCGTCGATTCCTTCCGGAACAAGTATAATCAAGTTCCAATAAGATAAAGCAAGATTAACAAAATTCACTATTTAAATAGAGTAAAGGAGTGTTTAGGAGAGCTTTTACTTTTTTAAAAGTGATTCTTAAGAGATTATCTCGAAGTCAGTGAGAAGATAAAACATGAAGTGTTTGAAAATAGAAGCTAAAAGCTGATACAAGATAAAGTTTGACTGTTTGATGAATAATTACTTTCAAGTTTAATTTTTAGTTAAATGACAATAATATCCTTAAACTATATGAATTATTTTTTTTAATTATCTAAATATAATTTTGATACACCATCAATAATGTTTTATATATTTATTATTATATTTTAAATATTATATCAAAATTAATTATTTTAATAATATATATGTTTAAAAAGGATATAAAATTAATAAATATAAAATATAAAAATGACAAAATTTATATAAATTTTGAAAATATAAATTATATAAAAATATAAAATTTTATTTAAAAGTGTGGTGGTAATTATGTAAAATGATAAATTTATTAAGGGTATAAATGCTAACTTTTAATTCTAGACCATAAGTAAAAAAAACAGAAGCAGAAAAAAAATATCAAATTTTTGTTTCCAGGTTTTGAGTAAATGTTGCAAAAGTTTTTTTTTTGTAAATGTTGTAGAAGTTAAAGCAGAATCTGACATTCACAAATACTCAAAAGTACTTCTGTATAATTAAAATAAAAAAAGCAGCTAGCAGAAGCTCTCCCAAACACTCCCTAAGTATGATTAAAAAACTAGTAAGATTAATTATTTCCTAATAGTCCTAGCATGCATGAATTTAATATACTATTTAAAATAAATCGTTTAGCAACTTGTCCTTATCAAATGTGTCTAACTAGCTAGTTGATTAATCATCACGGATTTAATTTAGTTAATTGAATTTTGAATTATATTTAATTAGGTTTAGATTAATCAATTTAAAGTTTGAATTGATTTGAATTAATTAAGTTAATTAAGTAGGTTAATTAATTAATTTAGATTTAATTGGTTTTAATTAAATTAAATTAGATTAATTAAGTTTTAATTTAATTAATTAGATTAATTAATTGTATAATTAGATTAATTAAATTAGTTAGTTAGGTTGAATAAATTTTATTAATTAATTAGGTTAAGTTAATTCAATTGATTAATTAGGTTAAGTTAATTAAATTGAATAATTAGGTTAAGTTTATTAAATTTTATTAACAAAGTTTTAATTAATGAGTTGGATTTAGGTTAATTAAATTAATTGATTAAATTTTAATTCAATTTCAGGTTTAATCCAAGTTAATTAATTATTTAGTTTAGTATTAAGTAATTAAATTTTCTTAATTAAATGATTTTCTGATTAATTAATTAAAGTAAAACATTTAGTTTAGTTTGAATTAATTAAGTTAGATTAATTTATATTTAATAAATTAAGTTAGATTTTAAATTAAGTTTGGATTAATTAAGTTAATTAATTTGTTTAGGGTATAATTAGATAGATTATATTGTTGTTGTTAATTGGCAATGATCTGGAAAAATGAAATTAGAAATAATTTCATGCTAAGCCCATTGGCCTCAGCTTGATATGAGTTCATATAAAACTCAACGTTGAATTTTAGTAAATTCTTTCAATACTATTTTAATATCTTTGGAGGAGTAAAAATAAATAATGGATAACATATTTAAACTATTTATAATTTCAGAAATCAACAAAATTTGAAATCGGTGCAATCAGAACTCCCTAAGTCAGTGGGTTTTGATCTGATTGACCTAGAGTGCACCAATTATGCCTATTTTATGTTTTATAGATTTTTGAAATTGTGAGGAGTTCAAATATATTATTCATTATTACTTTCAGTCTCACAGATGATGATATTTTGAAAAATAAAAATAAATTTAAGTTAAATAAATTGATAGATGAAGAAAATGGAAGAGAGATTTGTTGTCCACAACAGAGAGGGAGGGAGAGGAAAGGGAAGGAAAGAGAGATTTTAAAGTTACAGAAGGGATAGAATAAGAATATCAAACAAATTTGTACGTCGTTTGACCATTAACAAAGTAGGATTCACATTTTAGTCGATTTAAAATATTAGAGGTGTCTTTTGATAAATTCTAAACGAAGGCCACTTTGGATATTTTAGAGCAAAATTTAAAAGACACCTCGTTTTTTTTAAAACATCAAAAGGTCGTACTGATCTAAATTATGTTTTTTTAATCATAGGACATTATTAATTGATGAATAATCATTCAATTATTCTTTCTAAATAAATTTATCATTAATACGTGAGTGTTATCATCTTAAAATTTAAAAATTAAAATTTGATAAAATTAATATACCCGTTCTCTTCACGTATTAGCTGTAGCATTCAGGCTAACAGTCTACGTAATTTACCTTCTCTGTGTTGACCTTAGGGACGAATTAATGGGGGTGCTGGAGCGATCAAATCACCTTTTGCCACCTCATTATATATTCCATTTATACTTCACATTTAAATTTTGAATTGAAGATATGGTATAATAGCTAATTATAATTTCATATATGTCATAATGTGAATATTAAATAAGTATAAAATCTTACTTTTTATAATTTAAATATTTTCAAACAGTTAGGTATGATTTAGATAGTTAAATAATGTGAGTAGTGTCCTGAAAGACAATTATATAATCGTACGTCTCTGTGATGATTTAACAAAAAAAACAAAACAAAACACTTCACAAAATAAAGACGTTTTTTTTAACTTTTGCCCTAGTTTAAATTTGAGCAAATACCCGGCTAGGCAGTTGCACTAGTGCTTCAAGAAATACACATCATACATAAGAAACACTGCTAAATTACATATTTATTTTCCATGGATTTTATCTAATAATTTAGCAGATGCGCTATGCAATTACCTCAAAATATATGAGAAACTCATGATTATCCAAGTAATCATTAGTACATAATTCACTCATTCAGTAACTTGTTACATTGGATTCTTTACTTGGCATGAGTTCAGTCAAAGACAATAGATATACCTAATGAAAGGTTAATGTAGATGCAAGATTTCGTTGAAACCATGATCTGCTTTTGACCCCTTCTCTTCAAGAAAAACAGTTTGTAGCGTTTCTCCTCTCAACGCTTATCATTTTTCCTCTTCCTTGCTTGAGCCTTTTGCCACTTCTTCCGAGAAACAAATTTGCTTTTTGGCTTCAGCTTCAACTCAGGAGAAAACCTGAAATTTGGATCTCTCATGCGTGCCTGTATATCCTTGAAAAATTGCATGTTTAGCTTCTTAGGTCCACCCTCTCGAAGCTCTGCATACTCTGGTCCAGAGACAATGTTCTCAAAGGCTCCAATCAAGATATCAATATCAGTCATCACTTCGAACACGTTTACATACCGTCCGTCTGGTCCCTTCTTTAGCTTTTTCAATGCATTCTGAACAGCAAGCTTTCTAGCTTGCTTTCCTGGAGATAACTCTGGAGGTTCCTTCTCCGCTTTTAACAATTCAGAGATGGTTCGGTACTTGGGTGCTTCCTCAAACTCAAACAGTTTATCTATATGTGGATCACTTCGTTCATTCTTGAATGGGTCAGTGGGAATATCATCCTCGTCGTCGTCTTCACCGCCACTCCATAAAGTAACTTCTTCATCAGTGTCCGAGCACAAACTTCTTAATTCGTCGCTCTCATCGCCATCAATAAGGTTCGACTTCTCCTTTGTCTGACTCCTTATCTTCTTTATTTCCCTCTCCAACTTGCTATCTTTATTTTTGTTTCCTTCGTCTTCGTCCTCACTTGCGGTCCATAAGCAGTCATCCTCATCCATCTCTTGGTCCATGTTCTCCTGAA
>JAGFNQ010001722.1:0-18032 GCA_024364735.1 Boesenbergia rotunda
TTGGGGGGGTTCTAGGACATGAATATTCATGTAAAATACCCCATTTACCTTACAGAATTCCTCAAACCGTTGATTTTCAAACTCTCCCCCGTGATCACTCCTAAGTCTTTTTATTTTAGTGTCGTTTTGATTTTCAATTAGTTTACAGAATTCAATAAATAGGTTTAGGGTTTCATCTTTGGTTTTTAGGAACTTAACCCAGGTAAACCTAGAGTAATCATCAACTATTACTAAGCAGTATCGGTTCCCGCTTAGTGACTTGGCTCCATGTGAATCAAATAGGTCAAGGTGCAGGAGCTCAAGTGTGGTTTGAGTTAAATCAGACTGGATTAGTTTGTGATTGGATTTGGTTTGTTTACCTTGATTACATGATTCACATATTAGGTTTTCATTATTTTTGATTTTGGGGATTCCTTTGATTAAGCCAAGTTGGGTAATTTTTGAGATAGTTCTCAAATTGGTATGACCTAATCTCCTATGCCAGAGGTTTGTTTGTTCTAATTGTGTTAACATACATTTGGGTATAAGGGGAAGATTTATAGTGTATACATTGTTTTTCCTAGTGCCCTTAAGTATGATTTCTGAGTCTTGTTCATTTCTAATCAGGCAGTTGGAATTGTTGAAGGTAACTATATAACCAGAATCACATAACTGACTTATGCTAAGCAAGTTAAAATTAAAGTTTTCAACCAATAGAACTTTCTTAATAATGAAATCAGATTTAAGCTCAATATTACCTGACCCAATTACCTTGAGTGTAGCATTATTGCCAAATGCCACTGAGCCTAGGTTTTTGAGTTTGAGCTTGGTGAACTTCAATTTGTCTCCAGTCATGTGTCTGGAGCAACCACTATCCAACATCCATTGGTCCAAATCTTTATGTTCCTACGCATAAAGAATTTTCTTGATTTGGATCCAATTAGAATCAGGAATAGCTTAAATTGAGTTTCACTGCCTAGTCTGTCTCACCCAAATCTAGGGTTTTCAATCACGTTAACCTTATAGGTTTTGTGAGACAGGTTTTGATAGTTAAAATTATTTTGAAAATTTTGATTAATTTTGAAAGATAATTAAATTTTGAAAACTTAATTAATTAATTTTGAAATTTTTGAAAAGATGTTTAAATCTACACTTAGCTGAAATTTTGTGTTAGATTCGAATTTGACAAAAATTAATTTGAATTTGAATTTCAAAAATTGGCTTCCAGGTCTTGGCGAGGCACTAGGCCTTCTTTGGCCGAAGCCTTATGGGATCATCCACCCTTTCCTTGACAAAGCCTTTTAATGAAATTTCATTTTCAAAATTATTCTTTGAAAAATTTCTGGTCTAACTAGTTTGGATTTTGGATCGGTAGCTTCGGCTGGTTTCACCAGTCTAAAGAGACCAAGTAAACTTGATCTTATTAGAATTGGTTTCCCCAACGTACTATCATCTCACCTCCACCCAATACTATGTTTTCAAGTTTCAGTTAAGTTTGTTTGGTCCTTAAACTATCCTAAGTCTAAGCATGGTAAATTGCAGAAATTAAATAAACAGGCAAACAATCAAAAGAAAATTTATCTAATAATGAATATAGTTTTCAGTTTGGCTCCCCCTGGACTAAAGCCACGGTGATGGTTAGGCAAGATGTGAATCTTGTCCTTGGGGATCCAATACTGATTTGATCCAGTTGGTTTGTTCAGGTATAGTTTAGGTACCCATGCCTGAATTTTACCTCTGGACTGATTCAGTACAGCAAAGTAAGATCTTTGCCGGGATTTGGTTCTATAGCCTAGTCCGGATCGATTTAGAACTGATTTCTGTTTTCCAAGGATCATGTCAAGACCCTTGGAACCAGATGTAAATCGTTCTAATGCTGATCTAAGATCCTTAACCTGAGTTTTCAGGGAGGAGTTCTCCTTTTCAAGTTTTTCAACTTGAGTAGGAGTTCCTTCCTGAACCTTCTCGGTTAAGGATTTAGAGTCAGCTCCCTCTTTCAGGAGTTTTACTTCCTGTCGGAGGGATTCGACTCGGAGTTTGGCTTTTGCCAAATCTCGAGAAAGAAAGGAAATTAATTCACTTAATTGCGATCTATTAAAACCTGTTACCTTAATTTCGCCGTTTTCTGTAAAGGTCAGCTCGCCGTCTTCTTGTTCTGATTCAGATTTGGTTTCGACTTCTTCTGAGGCAGTCAGAGCTAGGAGGTTGGACTGGGGTGCCTCTTCTTCTTCTTCTGAGGAAGACTCGTCCCAGGTTGCTTGCAGTGCCTTCTTTCTTCTCGTCCTTTTTGTCTCCTTTAGGTTAGGGCACTCTGACTTGTAGTGGCCCTTTTTCTTGCACTCGTAGCAGGTCACATTAGGCTTGTTTGAGGGTTCAGCTGGTTCGTCCTTTCTTCGGCCGGTTTTCCGTTTGTTGGTTCGGTTCTTCAGCTCCTTGTAGTAGTTTCGAGCGAGCCGGACCAGCTTAGTTTGTTCTCCATCTTCGTCTTCTGAGTCTGAGTCTGAGTTAGACTCAGGTTCGGGTTCAGGCTTCTTCTTCGTTGTCCTTCCAGTTTTACCTGCAACGAAAGCAATACCTTTCTCGACCATATTGGTGTTAGTTTGTTCGTGCAGTTCAAGTTCGGAAAACAATTCATCTAATTTTATTTTAGAAAGATCCCTAGAGACCTTGTATGCATCTACCATAGATGCCCACAAGGTGTTTCTAGGGAAGGCGTTTAGAGTATACCTTATTAGGTCACGGTTTTCAACCTTGTGACCTATTGTGTGAAGACCGTTCATTACCTCTTGGATTCGTGCGTGGAGCTGGGCTGCTGTTTCGTTGTCGGCCATTTTGATGGTGTAGAGTTTGTTCAGTAGCAAATCCCTCTTACTGATCCGAGTATCTGAAGTCCCTTCGTGCAGCTCGATCAGTTTTGTCCACAGCTCCTTTGCACTGTTGAAGGGGCCCACGCGGTTCAGCTCTTCCTTTGTCAGCCCGCATTGTAGGGTTTGAGTTGCTTTTGCGTCGGCTTCTATCTTGCGTTTAAGGGAGTTGTCCCATTCGGAGTAGCTTTGTGGTTTTCCTTCAGCGTCTTTGGGGATCTCCAGACCGGACTGGATGATGATCCACATATCCACCTGAGTTTTCAGGTGGACCTCCATACGACTTTTCCAGTAAGAAAAGTCTTCTCCACTGAAAAGTGGAGGTCTGGCGGTGCTGAATCCCTCTTGCATGGCCATTTTAATCTGTAAAAAAAAACTAACAGAAAAACAAATTTTCCAAGACTAGGTCTTGGATTAGTAGTGCTGGATAAGGGAAATAAAATATCGAGGGGTGTTGCACCAACCTCGATTCACGAAAAAAATTCGTACGAAAGAAAATATTAAAAAAAATTCGAAAATAATAAAGAAAATCCGAAAAAGAAGTTTTCAAACTGGTGGTTGCACCAAGTTTGAACTTCCCCGCTCTGATACCACTTGTTGGATCGAGAAAACCGATAGAGGGGGGGTGAATATCGGAAATCGTTCGGATTTTAAGTAAGAGTAAGTACGCAGCGGAAATAAAATAAACAGCACACAGACACAGTCGATTTACTTGGTTCGGAGCCTGTGTCGACTCCTACTCCAAGGCCCACGGTCGTTGACCGTTTACTTTGGGCAATTCTATATACGCGCAGAATTGTTTACAAAGATTTGATTACAAATAAGTGCAATAATAATATTAAAATTTCGATCTTCGTTACCGACGTCCGGAGTGGTTTGACTTGTTCGGGGCAGCGGGACGTCGTCGGCTCGAGTTGGAGTGTTTCCGGAGCAAGGCACGAGCGTAGAAGATCGTTGGGGCGTTGAGAGAACAGTTGTTCTTGAAGCCTTGGTCGAAGGTCCCTTATATAGGGCCTTGGGGCGCCCGGGATGTCGGGGGCGCCCCCACGTGGCCTTCGATCCGCCAAAGTCTCGGTCGCGTCTGATCCTCTGGATCCGCTTTGACCGGGGCGCCCGCAGCGCTCGGGGCGCCCGGATTGACTGGGTCAAACTCTATCCTTTGGCTTCGCTTGGCTTCGAGGGGTTCGGGTTCGATGTATGCGCATGGGGAAGCCCGCAGCGCAAGGGGCGCCCGGGAGCAGCGGGGGCGCCCGGGAGCACGGGGGCACCCGGCCCAGTATGTATTCGAACCATTTTTTTTGTTACTTATTTTTATGCACCTTGGGGGTGCCCGGGACGCTCCGGGCGCCCTACTCAGCTACTGCCTCTCTCCTTTGAGGCTTTCTGAGCTGCAGACACACGTTCCTTCGGTCCTGCATCCAGGGTTAGTCCAAAACACAATAACATAGTAATTTATTAGATTTATACAGCCTTAGCTGTCTTGGTTCTGACTTTGGTCTCCAAAATGGAGCCCTAGGTCGAACCGACGCCTACTGTTCCCTCGACGGGGAACGCGTCCTCACCTACTCCTCTCGGGAGAATTTACCTGATGCCAACCGTTCCTCTGGTTGGACTTTTGCCTGACGATCCTTTGTCAGGTCTTGTAAACTGGCAGTCCTTCGCCAGTTGCCTAGCAGTCCTTCGCTAGGGCTTCAGTCCCAGGCTGTCCTTCGCCTGGTGCCTAGCAGTCGTTCGCTAGGGCTTGATACTGGCAGTCCTTCGCCAATTGCCTAGTAATCCTTTGCTAGGGCTTTCTTTCCTGGCATTCCTTTGCCAGTGCCTAGCAGTCCTTCGCTAGGGCTTTTCCTGCACACTAGATTAACTTGTTAGAAAATAAGAAGGACTTAACTTTTGACCTATGTTGCCATTATCAAAACACGGGTTTGACTTAGGTGCATTCTGCACCAACACGCGCAAGCAAAGGAGGGAGAAGCTTCATCCTTAGTGGCTGGTGGCAATTCCCTTGGGATTTAGGGTTTCGGGACAAGGTTGATGAAGGAGAAGGAGGGTTTGTTTTGGCCTTGGTTTAGCATGGAAAACTCCAAGAAAGGTTTTCTACCTTTCAGGCATGGAGTTCCTCTATCTAAGGAGATGTGTCCTAAAATATAAAAGGAGATAGAGGAGATGAAGGCAGTTCCTTATGCATCAGCTGTAGGAAGCCTCATATATGCTATGTTGTGTATGAGACAGGATATCTGCTTTGCTGAGGGCATGGTTAGCAGATATCAGAGTAACTCTGGACAGGGACATTAGACTGCGGTAAACCATATACTAAAGTACCTGAGAAGGACTAGGGATTATATGCTGGTTTACCAGATAGACCAATTAATCGCTATGGGTTATACGAATTTAGATTTCCAATTGGACAGGGAAAAAAGTATGTCTATCTCAGGGTTTGTGTTTTCTTTAGGTGGTGGAGCCATAATGTGAAGGAATGTCAAGCAAAAATGCATGGCGGACTCCACCATTGAAGCTGAGTATGGGCAGCCTCAGAGGCAGCCAAAGAAGCTTTATGGCTCAGGAACTTCATGATGGACTTGGGTGTGATTCCTGGTTTGCCCAGATTTATCACAATTTATTGTGATAACAGTGGTGCAATTGCAAACTCAAAGGAACCCTGAGCCCATAAGTCAAGTAAACACATAGAGCACAAGTACCACCTGATATGAGAAATCGTAAAGCGATGAGAAGTAGCTGTCGCCAAGATTGCATCGGAGGACAACATGGTGGATCCTTTCACTAAGGCCCTTCCGGCAAGAGCTTTTGATTGGCATGTGGAGGATATGGGAGTCAGATGTATGGCACTGGGAGGACAACAGAGTCTTTGAGTATAAGTGGGAGATTGTTAGGATGTATACTAAAAGACTTGTCTTTTTCTATAAACATCTACATTTTGAAAGAGAATCACAACAACACTGTCGCATGTTTATATTGTTGGGTATAGCATGGCAGGTTTCCCTAGAGAATACTTGATCGTCCTTGAGAGACCTCTCCATGTCTACGGATTAAAACTTAATCCGAATGGTGACCCATCTCCCAACGACCATCTCATAATTGTATCGTTCGGTACGAATTACAACTTGGCCAATCACAATGATCGTGCCTTGTACTTCTCCTAACCAAACGACTGCGGAAGAGATGACGAGTGGATCATCGGTTCTTATATTT
This sequence comes from Boesenbergia rotunda, assembly GCA_024364735.1. Taxonomy (NCBI): domain Eukaryota; kingdom Viridiplantae; phylum Streptophyta; class Magnoliopsida; order Zingiberales; family Zingiberaceae; genus Boesenbergia; species Boesenbergia rotunda. The sequence continues at coordinate 6,051 of JAGFNQ010001722.1, forward strand.
ATGGTCGGGGTCCAATTAGTTAATTATTAAAAATGATAAAAAAACAAATTAATTAACTAACACACATGAAATGATGAAGCTAATGAGCAAGGCACCAAAAGAAGAATAGGAGCCAAGGAAGAATTATACCTTTCCCTTTACCTCGTATTCTTCTACCTTATGTCCCTCCCTCGTGAATGTCGCGTGGGCGACGAGCTACTGAGAACCGAGATCACCAAGGCACTATCTTCCTTCTTCTCCCCTTCTAGCCGAAACCCTAACTCCAACCCTAGGAGTTGCGCCGGCCTTCTTCACCTCTAATGCTTGCGCCGCCGGCTATTCAAGACCCCCTGAACTCGCCAGCCACTGAGCAGCTACCGAGGAGAAGATAGGGAGGAAGATAGAGAGGAAAGAACCTCTCCTTCCAACTAAAGAACCGGGCAAATCCTCTCCCTTCTCATCCTTGCGCCGCCGTCGCCGAGACCCCTTGCGCCTCCTCCTTCCGGCCGCCGGGTCTTCCTCTCTCATCGACGCTCACCACAAAAGAGAGAAGACTCTCCTCTCTTTGTCTAGTGATGCTTGCTCACGGTGAAGTCGAGGGAGGAAGAAGAAAACAAGAAGGTGGCCACCACCTCTCTTGTTGTCGTGACCTAGGAGAGAGAAAGGGAAGAGAGGAGTGAAAAACATGAGTTGGATGATTAATTATCCTTGGTTTCATGATCCCATGGGGTTTATATAGGGCAAAGGCAGGGACCAAGAGGAGGAGTTGGATCTTGTCCCTCTAATGGATCTAAAACCAATCCATTAATTATGATCCATTTCACTAATGGATCTTAATTGAACATACTCACCAACCCCCATATTTTCATATGGGCTCCACTTATTATAAGTTGTCCATCCCCTGTTGTTTAAGATATCAAATGCCCGGCAATTAATTTAAATTATTGATGATTTATATGAATTATCTTCTTGATTCTTGATTAGTACCACTCAATCTTATCATCATGTTCGATCAAATCCACCTGCAGCGTTTAACATGATGAACCTTTTGAGCTCATCAAGGGGGCATCATCATCCCGACTCACCAAGACACAGATTCTATCAATAATCAATGGCACACCATATAATTAATATTATTTCCCAACTTACCGAGCCTATCGATCTAACAGAATAGATCTCTCCTATTGGTAAATCAAAGAAATAATAGTTAATCATATGTGCTCGTTATTATATCGGGATTTAGGGATCGTACTCCATAATAAAATCTGAGATTCAATCCAATTATCAAGTCAGTACAAATGGGATGATCTCTGGTTTTGATCCTGCTCAATCCACACAAAGTACACTAGTGTAATTCTATGGTCAAGACCAACCACACCTAATTACACTACAACCATTCCGATGGTTTGTTCAATTCCATCTCGGTTGTGAGCCTCTACTTATACTAGGCAAGGGACTGATAACATGATCTTCTGTATGTCACCACATACTATGACTTCTACAATGCAATGTAAAGGACTTTTATACATCCACTAATCTAAACTAGCATCTAGTGTTGTTGTGATTCTCTTTTCAAATATATAGATGATCTTATATAAAAGAAGCAAGTCATTTAGTATACACATCTATCATATATTAGTATGTGCAAAACTGTCTGATGCATTACATTGTAGATAATATGGTGTGTGGTGACACACATAAGATCATGTTATCAGGCCCTTGCAGAGTATAAGAAGAGGCTCACAACCGAGATGGAGTTGGATAAACCATCGGGAAGGTTGTAGTGTAATTAGGTGTGGTTTATCTTGGCCATAAAATTACACTAGTATACCTTGTGTGCATTGAGCAGGACTTGTGGGATCATTTCGAATTGATAGAGGGGGTGAATATCGATAAATAATTTTCGAAATAAAAAGAGCAATTTACGCAGCGGAATAATTCAATGCTAACACGTTTATTTTTTACTTGGTTCGGAGTCGCGGTCGACTCCTACTCCAAAGCCCATGGTCCTTGACCGTTTACGATGGACAATTCTATATTTCGAGAAAATAGTACAAGTTTGAGGTTGAATATAGAATTTAAAATATAGCAATAAAAACATTATACCAACGATCGGAGAAGATTCGTAGATCGGAGCCGTGGGTTGTCGTTGGCGCTTGAGACTTGACCACGGAGCATTTGAAGCAAAGCGCTTCAAAGAAATCGTTGGAAGAAGTTGTATCTCGAAGCAAGGGGGTGAACCTCTTTATATAGTAGTTGCTTGGGCACCTGTGTTGAAGGGGGTGCCTGACACGTGGCCTTCCCTGTGCGAATCCACATCTGCAAGCTTGGCCAGCGCTTATCCCTTCAACTGGGGCGCCTGAGCTTACTGGGGTGCCTGAGCTGACTGGGGCGGCCGTATCAACATAGGTGCCTCAGTTCCTGACCTGGAGGCATGCTTCGAGATGGCTTGGAATTGGCCCTACTTGGGCGGCTGTCACCATACAGGTGCCTTTTCAAACAGGCGCCTAACTTCATTCAGGCGCCTAGTAGATGAAACTTCCAACCCTTCGTTCCTACAACTAGGATTAGTTCCAAAGCACAAATAATATATGTTAAGCATAATTAACAACCTGAGCTGTCTTGGTTCTAACTTTGGGTTTCCGAAATGGAACCCTTGGTCGAACCAACGCCTAGTGTTCCCTCCTACGGGGAACGCGCCCTCTCCTACTCCTTTCAGGAGAGTTTACCTTTTTGCCAACCGGCTCCTCCAGTTGGACTTTTACCCAATCCTCCGGATCAGGTTTTCGTGCCCAGTCCGCGACTAGGACTTATTGCCCAACCCTTGGTCAGGTCTTCAGTGCCCAGCCCTCAGCCAGGACTTATTGCACAATTCCTTGAATCAAAACTTCGTGCCCAGTCCGCGACCAGGACTTATTTCTCAATTCCTAGAATCCGGACTTCATGCCTAGTTTGCCTAGGACATTTCCTATGCACTTGTGTAACATCGTTAGATCACAATAAAATCTTAAACTATGAACCCTTTTCCATTATCAAAACATAAGTTCGATCTTGGTGCTTCCGGCATCCACATTCTCCTCCTTTTTGATTATGGTGACCTGGTTTAAAAAGTTAAGTTTAATCATATAAAGCATATATAACAAAACATGTTTATAAGAAAATCACTTTTTGAAAAGATTTACTAAGCTCCCCCTGAAATAGGCATTCTCCCCATGAAGCCTTCAATGATATGCAGTTTTTCAAAAAGTCTAAGTATTTTATATTTTGACTAAGTGTTTTGCAAAACAGCACAAATTATTTGCATGCCTAAAAACAAATATTATCTACTTGAGCAATCTTTTCGCAAAAATATTTGTACTTAGTCAAATTTTGTACTTTAGAAAAGTTTGGACTTTAGAAAAATTTGGTCTTTAGAAAAATTTTCACTTAGAGAAATTTTTGTGCATTAAAAAAATCTTTTTGCAAAAACATTTGTACTTAGAAGAATTTAGCACAAAATTTTCACTTAAAGGAAAATTTTTTTACTTTAATCACTTTTTACATAGAAATTTCACTTGAAAAAAGCGTTCACTTAAAACAATTTTTCACACTTAGAAAAAAATTTGGTTAAAAAATTTGTGCTCTTAGCAAAAATATTTTTACTTAGAAAATTTATGCACTTTGAAAACAGTTTTACTTAGAAAATTTGTGCACTAAAAAAAAATTTACTTGGAAAATTTGTACACTAAAAAAAATTTACTTATAAAAGATTTTCAAAAAAGTTTGGTCACTAAAAAAATTTACTTAGGAAATTTGTGCACTAAAAAAAATTAATATTTTCTGCACTAAAAAAAATTACTTAGAAAATTTGTGCACTAAAAAAATAACTTATAAAAGATTTTCGGAAAAATTTTGGTTACTAAAAATGATTTTCATAGAAAATTTGTGCACTAAGATATTTTGAGAAAATCTGCACTTGAAAATCTAACTTTACTTTTTGAATAAGATGAGAGAAAAAAATTTAAAAATTTTTACACTCTTATTCTCTCTCCCCCTTTGCCATATCTCAAAAAACAATGATAGAAAAACCAATTGAGAAATAAAGCCAATTAAAACAATGTTCAATATGTATTGATCCAATTCTATTGAACCCAAGCAACAAAAAAGATCAATCCAATTAAACTGAACTTGTTCGGGTCCTGTCTAACCCAGTTAGCTACTTACTAACTGTTATACAATAGCAGCTTTCACTAGGGTTAGTCATGTTAAGTGATCAGATCAAGTTAGATTTTCTAACCTTGAACACATAGATTGATTACTGTTCCATTGTATTTATCACCCCAACTACTCCAGATGCACTGACTTAAAGCATCTTGAGTTAAGGCATAGACCAATGCATCTCAACCCAGTCTAGGTTATCAATCAAAGTGCCTTAATGTGCTTGTGAGATGCTGACTTCTAAATTTATAGGTACATGCAATTCTAAGGTTAAAGCTTAGGCTAAGTCCATTTCCGTAAAAGCCCTAGTTTTGAAGGGGGTAAATTTTTAAAAAATCCAAGTCAAAAAATAATTTTAAATTTCAAGAATTAATAAATGAAGTGATTTTTCAAATGATATTAAATGCTAATTTTTGAAAAAAAAAATTATGAAAATATAATTTTTTTTAAAAAAAAATTTGAACAATTCTATTCTACTAGGCATAACCCTAACTGCCTTCTTTGTAAGCTAAACTCAGATTCAGGTAAGGATTTAGTAAGGATGTCAGCTAAATTAGATTTTGAGTCCACATGCATAAGTATAATTTCACCCCTGGCTACGTGATCCCTAATAAAATGATGTTTGACTTCAATGTGTTTGGTTCGAGAGTGATGAATTGGATTTCTAGTCAGATTTAGTGAGCTTATGTTGTCAATAAACATTTTGGGTTGGGTATCGTCCAGCTGGAAATCCTTAAGAGTGTGCATCATCCATAAAAGTTGTGCTACACACTCTCCTAGGGCAACATATTCTGCTTCAGTTGTGGATAAAGCTACGCAGTGTTGCTTTCTATTGCACCAGCTGACTAGACTATGCCCTAATAATTGGAAACTTCCACTTGTACTCTTTATATCTAGTTTGCAGCCGGCATAGTTAGAGTCAGAGTATCCTGACAATTCAAAAGTGAATGTCCTAGGATACCAAATACCTTTATTTAGGGTACCCTTAATGTACCTTAGGATTCTTTTTAGTGCTGCTAAGTGGGATTCCTTAGCACATGTTTGGTATCTAGCACACATTCCTACAGTGAACAAAATGACAGGTCTACTAGAGGTTAATTCCAATAAGCTACCAATCATACTTCTGTATAGTTTTAGGTCAACTGGTTTACCTTAAGGGTCATTATCTATTTTGGCATTTGTAGCCATTGGAGTACTTATGCTTTTAGAGTTTTCCATTTTGAATTTTTTTTATTAGTTCCTTTGCATATTTGGATTGATGAATGTAGTTACCATCCCTGGTTTGTTTAATTTGGAGACCTAAAAAAAAGTTCAGCTCACCTACCAAGCTCATTTCAAATTCACTTTCCATAATTTTGACAAATTCTTTCAAAATGTTAGAATTTGTAGACCTAAATATTATATCATCTACGCATATTTGATCTATAAATATATCTTTTTCTAAGGGTTTAACAAATAATATTGAGTCAATTTGGCCTTGGTTAAATTCCTTTGAAATTAAGTAGGTTGATAGTCTTTCATACTAGACCCTAGGTGCTTGTTTCAACCCATAAAGGGTTTTCCTAAGATTGAACACGTATTCAGGCTTGTCTAAGTCCTCAAATCGTGGGGCTACCCTACATATACTTCTTCTTTTATAAACTCATTAAGAAAGGCAGACTTGACATCCATTTGGTATAGTTTAAACCCTCTATGGGCTGTAAAAGCTAGTAACATCATAATTGATTCAAGTCTGGCTACGGGGGCATAGGTTTCATCATAATCTAACCCTTCGACTTGACTAAATCCTTTAGCTACTAAGTGAGCATTGTTTCTCACAATCTCCCCTTGGCCATTTAGCTTGTTTCTAAATACCCACTTAGTGTCTATAACTGACTTACCCTCAAGTTTAGGTACTAAGTCCCAGACTTGGTTTCTTTCAAATTGGGCTAGTTCTTCTTGCATTGCTATGATCCAATATGGGTCTGGTAGGTCTTCTTCTATATTCATAAGTTTAATTTTTAAATTAGAGCAATCTGACTAAGATTTCTATAAGAAGACCTTGTTCTGACTGCTAAGGTTGGATCACCCATGATTTGGTCAAATGGATGATTGAGTATGGGTTTCTTCGTTCTTCTAGAACTAGGTTCAACCTCAGGTCCGACTGGAAGGTTTGGTTCAATGTTTGGATCAACTACTTGGGTAGGTTCAATTAGTGGTTCAGTTGATACCTCAGTAGTTGGTTCAATTGATAGTTCATTTAATAGTTCAATTAATGGTTCACTATCTTCTTGATCAAGATTTGATTTGTTTAGGTTTTGATTGTCAATAGATTTTGTTTCAGCTTCTTCGTCAAAGATTAAGCTGGAAGTTTCTTCAATTTTGTGGGTTTGTCTATTATAAACCCTATAGGCTCTACTAGTTGTTGAATATCCTAAGAAGGCCACTGGGGTTGATTTTGATTAAAACTTACCTAGGTAGTCCTTAGTGTTCAAATTATGGACTTTGCATCCAAAAACTCTTAAATAATGTAAATTAGGTAATCTATGATAATAAAGTTCATAGGGTGTCTTGTTGTGTCTTCTATTAATTAAGACTCAATTTTGAATATGTTGGGACCGGGTGCATGTTGACAAGGATACGGGTTCGTAAATTTTAAAATTTTTACGTGCAGCGGAAGAATTAGCATAAAATAATTTGTCAAATTATTTTAACCACGTATCTAGCATGCAACCTTATGATGTGTGGACATGATCATAAATTAAAACTTTGCGAAAAAGTAAACTAATATACTAAGTACCTCGCGTAACTCGAAGTAAGGGACGAGATCCAACCGTAGCATCCCTTGGAAGCTCCGCCTCTATTCGCGTCCACGCCGAGTTCTCTTCGGGATGACTTCGCAAAGTCACGAGTTTTGTGCCGACGAGAACTACTAGATTCTCTAAAGGCACAACTAGAAGATCAAGAGAGAAGAAAGGAAACTAACCACCAAAGAAACAGAATCTAAATTCCGAGAAGGGAGGAGATGCGATCCACTTCTTCTTCATCTTCGGCTCCTTCTTGGTGATGGTTGCTCACGCAAACTCCTTGAAGGTGAGGGCGGTGCACCGGCCCTAGGGTGGTTGTGCGCAGCCCTAGGGAGGGGATGAGGGGCGCCGGCCCTAGGGGAAGAGAGGGAGAGAATAAGAGAGAGAGAGAGAGAGGGAGCTACTAATATCTTGATCACTCAATTAGGAATTCAAGGCTTGCCTTTGGTTCCTTTATATAGTAGCCTTTCCCTTGCCAAGTCTCTCTTTAACGAAATTTTTCATAAGAAATTTATCCTATAAATTCTCTTATTAATTATTCCGTTTAAGCCAAGTGTTATTATAACTAACTTTATAATAAAACAAATACCTTCTCTCCTTTTATTATGGAATAAATTTTATAAGAAATTTATAAACTTTCTTATTATGGAAAAATCAATTCATAATTGATTTTATAAAATTAAAATAAACCATTTCATGGATCATTTTAATTTCCATAAAAGAATAAATTTCTATAAATTTATTTATATAAATTTCTTTACACAAATTTATTTATCCATAATTTATAAAACAAATCGCGCTAGATTTATTTTATTAATTAAACCAAATTAATTGGTTTCTCCCCTTTTATGTGGCCGGCCAAACCAAAGGGGGTTGGCACCCTCTTTGGCCTTCCAAACGGAGCCGAACCGATCGCGAATTAAACTCATTTAATTCGCCCTATAAGCCTTCAAAAGACTTAGCCATTTTAAGTTTCCGTTGCGCCTCTGATTAACTCAGATTCGACTTATTTCTCTTGATTGGAAAATCTAATTTTCAACTCGTTTTAAATCCCACAGATTACTCGTAGTGCGTGTGACTAAATAGGCTTTCGATTTATGTTGGCCGTCTATAATCAACTAATTATAGAACGATCATGAGTGGCACCTAGTAGTACATCATGACCCCCAATTAATCGAAAGATCAACTGTTTGACCTCAGAAGTAATTCTGAAACCCATCAGCAGCTCTAATGAATCATGCCCCATTCCCTTCACCATCTTATACCCACTTGGTTCAGGACATGGTCTGTTTGTGTCAGTCCCCACTAGACTGACTATGTCACACCTAGCCCAAGTAGTGTCTTTCTCGTCCTTTGGATTTCTAATTACTCTCATGTATTTAAGAGACTCACACTCTAAACATGATATGCTCTGGCCAGAGGCTTTGAGTAACAATCCGACGATAGGCCTGGGTATACATCTCCTCGCAAGGAGTGGTGAATCCTTTGTAGGCTGTTCAAACATCATCGGGCACTTCGGCTTATACCCAATCATCCTGGGTCCACACCTCCTTGGAGATGCTTGCTTAAGATGTTGAAGTATAAGTCTCCATGACCAAGATGACTTGAACACCGCAAGTCAAAGGAACATCACACTTAAGCTACAGTAAGAACTTCATTGACATATCTGTATAGATAACCATATGAAGTTTTACAGCTAGTCACTCCAATGAACTAGTTCCCTTAACTAGCATCCATGTTTATCTCCGGACATCCCAATGTCACCAGCCAGTGAGAATCAGCTGATTAGAGAATAACCCATGCTAGTCTCAACAGAATTGATAGTGTCCATTTTTATCAATTCATCGACTTAGGGATACTTTCGATACTTCACAATTGCAATCACTAGTTGTGATCCCATCACAAATTCTCTAATGCTGTGAATTATATTGCGGACATTCAGTAGATGAGTTTAAGATCCCAATCAAATACACAAACATGTATACTCAAATAGTGAATTATCATTTATTAAAAATAAATGTTTACAATCATAAGGCGATTGCCTTAGGACACTTCTCTCATATCACTAACAAACTCCCACTTGGCCTAATGCCAATCGCTACGGTATCCAATACCACAGGCTCTAACATGACCCTCAAACTTGTTTTGAGGTAAGGCCTTAGTTAAAGGATCCGCTAAATTTTTTTAAGTGGGAATTTTCTCAATTTGTATATCATTCCTACTTATAATCTCTCTGATCAGATGATAGCGGCGAAGCACGTGTTTGGATCGCTGATGAGACCTCGGTTCCTTTGCTTATGCAATAGCTCCATTGTTGTCGCAGTAAACCGGCATTGCTTCATCAATGGTTGGAACCACGCCAAGTTCGTAGACGAACTTCTTGATCCAAACTGCTTCCTTTGCTGCTTCCAAAGCTGCGATATATTCCGCTTCCGTGGTAGAATCCGCTACGGTGTCTTGTTTGGAACTTTTCCAACTTACTGCGCCTCCATTTAATGTAAATACGTATCCAGACTGCGACTTGGAGTCATCCTTATCTGTCTGGAAACTGGCATCTGTATACCCATGTATTACCATATCTCCTTCTCCATATATTAGGAACACATCCTTAGTTCTTCTTAAGTACTTAAGAATTGTCTTGACAGCCGCCCAATGATCCATTCCTGGATCAGACTAGTATCTGCTCATGACGCTCAGAGCATACGATACATCGGGCCTAGTACATAACATAGCATACATGATAGATCATATCACAGATCCATAAGGAATCTTATTCATACAAATCCTCTCATCTTCTGTGCGCGGACACATAGTCTTTGAAAGGTTGATCCCATGCCTGATGGGAAGGTAGCCTTTCTTGGATTCCGACATGCTAAACCTTTTAAGCACTCGGTCTATATATGTAGACTGCGAAAGACCAAGCAACCGTTTTGATCTATCTCTATAGATTCTAATCCCAAGGATATAGGTTGCTTCTCCCAGGTCATTCATGGAGAAAGTTTTGGACAACCAAATTTTAACCGACTGTAAGACTGATATATCGATTCCTATAAGTAATATGTCATCGACATATAATACTAGGAATATGACTGCACTCCCACTAACCTTCTTATACACACAAGGTTCGTCAGGATTTTGTGAGAAATCAAACTCTTTGATTGTCTCATCAAAACGGATGTTCCAGCTCCTGGATGCTTGGTTCAGTCCATATATGGATCGTCGAAGCATGCATACTTTGGTTTTATCAACCGATGTGAAACCTTCAGGTTGTACAATGTATACATCCTCAAGTAGGTTTCCATTAAGAAAAGCTGTTTTCATATCCATTTGCCATATCTCATAATCATAATAAGCTGCTATGGCTAGGAGCATCCGAATGGATTTAAGCATAGCTACTGGTGAATAGGTTTCGTCATAATCAATTCCTTGTTTCTGACGATATCCTTTTGCCACTAATCTAGCCTTAAAGGTAACAACATTACCTTCCATGTCGGTTTTCTTCTTGAAAACCCACTTGCACCCTATGGGCTTAATCCCTTCAGGTGGGTTAACCAAGTCACATACTTGGTTTTCGTACATGGAATCCATTTCCGACTTCATAGCCTCAAGCCATTTGTCCCTTTCTGAACTTTTCAGAACATCTTCATAACTGATAGGTTCGTCATCGCTTGTGAGTAACACGTCGTTCGATTCACTTACGAGAAATCCATATCTCTCTGGAATATTGCGTGTCCTATCAGATCTACGAAGAGGTGGTGTAGTTTTAGGTTCAACTGATAGCTCATCATTATGAGTTATTGGTTGTGGGTCTAGACTAGGTGTCTCTATAATGTCTATTGGAGTTTCTTGAACTTCATCAAGTTCAATGCCACTCCCACTGTTTTCTTGTAAAAGAAATTCTTTTTCCAGAAATACAGCATGCCTTGAAACAAATACCTTTTGTTCCAAGGGATGATAGAATTGGTAACCCTTCGTTTCCTTAGGGTATCCAATAAATAAACATTTATCAGACTTAGCATCCAATTTGTCTGATACAATCCGCTTCACATAAGCAGGACAACCCCATATCTTAAGGTGAGTTAAGTGGGGTTTCTTACTGTTCCATGTCTCATATGGAGTAGTAGAGACTACCTTGGTCGGGACTCTGTTTAGCAAGTAAACAGCTGTCTTAAGTGCATAGCCCCAAAAGGATTTTGGAAGAGTTGCATGATTCATCATCGACCTAACCATGTCCATCAATATTCGGTTGCACCTCTCAGATACACCATTATGCTGTGCTGTATATGGCGGAGTCCATTGGGACAATATCCCATTGTCCCTAAGATAATCTTGAAACTCTTGACTCAAGTATTCACCACCCCGATCGGATCGAAGTATCTTAATACTTTTGACAAGCTGTTTCTCTACTTCATTTCGGAACTCTTTGAATTTCTCAAAGGCTTTAGATTTGTGTTTCATCAAGAACGCGTACCCGAATCGTGAGTGATCATCGATAAAGGTGATGAAGTAGCTATAGCCTCCTTGTGCAAGAGTTGACATTGGTCCACATACATCAGTATGTATTAGACCAAGCAATTCTCCCACTGGATTTCCTTTTTCGAAAAAGTAATTTGGTCATCTTGCCTTTTAAGCATGATTCGCATTAATCAAATGAACCGGGTTCAAATGATTCCAAAATTCCACATCGGTGTAATTCGGTCATGTGTTTCTTACTTACATGGCCAAGACGACAATGCCAAGTGTAGGAGTCTATTCGATTATCTATTTGAGCATGTTTGTTGCTAACTTCGATATTGAAAATGTCACTGGATAAATCTAACGTGTAGATACCATTGTACAAAATTCCATTCCCATAAAGAACGCCATTTAAAGTTATGTAACAACAATTGTTACTAAAAGTTAAATAATAACCCTTTTCATTCAAACATGAAATAGATACAATGTTCTTTATTAACGAAGGAACAAAATAACAATTATCCAATCTAACACGTCCAGTCGGGAGCTTTAGCAAATATGTTCA